>PVKA01001558.1:130506-143758 GCA_004027165.1 Ctenomys sociabilis
TTTTTTTTTTTTTTTTTTTTTTTTTTTTTTTTTTTTTTTTTTTTTTTTTTTTTTTTTTTTTTTTTTTTTTTTTTTTTTTTTTTTTTTTTTTTTTTTTTTTTTTTTTTTTTTTTTTTTTTTTTTTTTGTTTAATGTCTGGCCTCCTGGTGACTATTTTCTGTTGATTTTCATGCTTTTTTCTTGTATTCATTACCATTCTTTGGTCGTGAGTTCTTTTCATTCTTCTTTCCCGCGGACCTATCTATTTATATATCAATTTTGAAAGACAGTTTTGCAGGGTATACCAGTCTGGGTTAAAGATTGTGTTCTGTTAGGGTTTGAAATACCTCATTAGAAGCTCTTCTTGATTTGATTGTGGAGAGAGCTCTGCTGTGATTCTGAGCACTTTCCTTTATAGATGATGTGTTTCTATTCTTCAGTTGCTCTTAAAGTTTGCTCATTTGCTGGATTTCTGTAACCCTCATTATTATATGCTTTGGAGTATCTTTCTTTTGGTCATGGCTATATGGAGTTCTATATGCTTCTTTTAACTGTATATCAATTTCTTTATCTATGTTTGGGAAGTTCTATGCCATTATTTTTGTAAAGAGGTTTTTAATGGCTTTTGCACTGTGTCATGCTTTTTCATTGATTCTTGTCAACCTTATGACATTTTTTATGCTTCATCTTGTAGCTGTTGAATTGATTTCTTAGGGCCTTTTTGATTTTCCTGGTTTGTAGTTGCATTGATATCTTTAAGATTGATATTTTACCCTCACCTTCATTCAGTCTGCTGCATATAACTTCGAAGGAGATTCTAATATGCTTTTCTGTTTGGCTCTATTTCATTGATTCCATTTCTGTCTATATTTGACATAAACGAGTTCCATAATTTCTCTGAGCTCTCCTATTTCTTTATATATTTCTGGTTTAATGATTGTATGTTTTTATAGTCATTTCTTTTTGCACCCTAGAGGATATTCTTTCCTGTGGCCTCTTCCATTTGATTTTTGCACTTCTACTGCTATCATTTCAGAGATTTGCAATTGTGAGCTTCTGATTTTCTCTATTTCCTTGTGCTTTGTATTTGTCTTGAGTGCGCTGGTCACTGCATGCTGCTTCTTTACCTTCTCATTCTGATTTCTAGTTTGTTTTGTTTTCTGTGTTGACGCTTTTAGATTTCTTCTGTTGGATAAGCTTATCACTGATGTTGAAGGTTTCTTAGGAGATACCTGTTCCTCTGCATGTCTGTTAGATTTTCCCAACATATTTTAGTGTTAGGAGTTGCACCCAATTTGACATAAGGCCCATTTCTTCAGTACTGGATTAAGGTGATGGGTTATATCCTCTTACGTCACAGTGTTGGGATGCAGGGATGAGGAGCTGCATACAGAATGTATGACATTATGGTTAAAGTAGTATAATTGGCTGTACAATAGCCTCAAGCACAACCTGTGGTATTTTGTAGCCTAATATATCTAACCATAGGAAAGAGAACTACACACATGCAGTATAGCCCAACTTGTACCAGGAATTTGTATGCAATTATTTTTCATTTCATTGTGATTTTACTCTGTTGTGGGATGAGTTTAAGAGGACATAGGTGGGAAGGAGACATGAATGAGGATAGATACAGTAAGGGCAAGTTTGGAGGGCAGAAGCTGATCTTCCAGATTTGGATAACTGTATGACATAATAGGGAAGGATTTGAAGAGCAGGCTCAGGAGTTTTGAAGTGAACAAGAAGGAGAAGAAACGACGATTGATTGCATGAAAGTATCATGAAGTTAAGGAAGATAGTTATCCAAAAAGAGGATAAGGATGAGTAGAGTAAAACAAAAAGTAAAGTCAGAGATCACATGTTGGCTCATATTGCTAATGTTGTCTAGGACATGTCCCTGCCTCTAGTCGTGCCTGTGCATTGTGTATGCCTTGGTCAGAGTCCTACTGTGTCATTGGTGTTTGCATAGATCTCTGGCTCCAAATCCTACTTCAGAGGGCAGGAGGGGTGGATTTCACACTTCTCTCACCATATGAGGTGCCCTGGGTCCATGAAAGGATGGAAGCCAAACTGAGACTCCTTTAACCTCCTTGGTCTGTCCTCAGACCAAGTTTTATCTTTTTGAGTAGAACAAGTTTGAACATTACTTTGAATTTGAGAATAGTGAAGTTGAGAAAACCTATGCCTGCACACTGGAATTTATTATGATGTTTCTGATAAAACCACAGTGGGTGGCTGATATTAAAACACAATTCTACTTTTAGAGCCATTGTAATATTGAGTGTAACCAAGAGTAGTTGCAATTAAGAGATGAATAATCACCGTTAGTCATTTCTTGCTCCTGACTCTTCCCCCTTTATTGGTGGACATATCAATTGGCAAAGGTTTGCCACTGTATTGAATCTAAAAGGTGCTCACTGTTGCTGTGTGGAGTTCCACAAAGTTTGTTTTTGAAAGCAAGCCCCAAGCTTAGATTAGAGAGCACCAACAGTGTGGTACTCTTGCCTCTGCTATTTCTGTTCATAGTTGCTTTGTACAAAACAATGTTTTTGTCCATATTAAGTTACTGCGGGAATTTCAGTGACCCTTTGTTAAGCCTTTCAGCAATCTCTTGTGGTGTGAAGGGTGGGAGTCTCTATCTTTTCCTTTTTAAAGGATATCATGTACCTTGACTGTGGAAGACCCTTGTCTCTTAACAAGAATGGCTTTCTTCCTGCTTGTTCACTTTTTCTCATTGTGTCTCATATGCTTTGAAACAGAGTCTTGCTTAGGAAATTTGTAGCTTAAGTCTTTAAAAGCAAGACCTCATACAATTTCCATGTATAAGAATGTTATCCACTATCTTGAAGTAACTCTGTCATATACTGTCCTCTTTCCTGTTCCTTTTGCTTCATTGGCAATCTTTTCTTAGCTTATTCTTTTTCTCCTTTTACTTTATCTTGTTTCCTAAATACAGATGTGTTTCTCTCACCAGTGATCTGAAAACTAAAAAAATATAACACAACTAAGGTGTTTCAGAAATTGAAGTGAGAAACAGAAAGACACTTAAAATAAGGGGAAAAAAATGCTGTAGCTGTCCGCTGCAGCTCACTGTCTTTGCTTGGTACTTAAGTGAATCTTCTGTAACTTGATTCAGTGCCTCTGAAATTATGAAAATTCAACGCGATTTCAGTTTCATAAGTATTAAGCATAAAATCTGAGCAGAAAAAAAGAGCAGAGTATGATTAGCAAGTCTAATTCATCAGAACTGATGTGCATACTTTTCTGTCTTTTCTTCATTTATACATTCCATAGAGGTGGGGGAAAATAAGTGAGAAGATACAGGACATGTGTTTATCTTGGTTTACATCTTAGACCATAGTGATCACTCAAAATATCAAAAGCCAAAATAGAAATATCAAAAGCCCATTGTAATATTGACACTTTTTGCCCTTTGTCTTAGGTAAGTAGTATTAAACATGAAGGATAAGATAAAATTAGTGTCACCAAGAAAAATATTGGCTTCAAGAATTCCGTATTTCTAAAGTAAAATAAAATAAAAATAAAAAAGAATTCAGTATTTCATTAGTGCTTAATAGAAACCAAAGGTTCTAAATATTAGGTTAATTTCAGTAAAACAAGTTATCATTGAAATGATAGAAATTGAGTTCCTAGGTTCTCAGCTCATTGAAAATAGTATTCAACAAGGCTTCTCACATATGAAAGACAGCACACAGTATCAAAGTTCCAGAGCATAGTATTCAGAACATTCATGTAACTCTATTCAAAAATAGGGATGACTTTGTTTGGTTGAAACATTTTGGATTTATACTTTTTTCCAAGTGCTGTATCTATATTTGAAAAACTGAAATTACTGAAAGTGTAAAATCTTTGAGACAAAGTAGTTTCAGGAACACAAGCTCATCAGAGAATGAAACACTTTTCAAACACAAACTGGAGCATTCTTTGTTCTTTGACTTTGTTAGCTTGTTGGCATATGTATTTGTTTTAATCAACAAGTGCATTCTCGTTCTGTTGCTGTTACCTACAACTCAAGTGATAAAGCAGAGACCCATTAATGCAGATAAGCGCCTGAAAGTGAGTGACTCTTATAGATAGCAGTCCCTGTTTTCTACTTCCAAATATTCTCTACAGGAAAGAAAAGCCAAGGGACTAGTTGCTAGTGCAGAATTAAGCCACTACAAACAAACAAACAATAGATTTAATCCTTTTTCTGCTCTGGTGTTTATAAAGGAATTGATTAACTGTAGTTGGGATAGATGTTCGGCTAATTTGCTTTCTGATTTTGGTAACTGATGGCAACAGCACAAGCTTCATTGCCTCAGTGTTTAATAACAATGCAAATTTTAATTCTTTCAGAGACAAAGTTATAAATATTCCCTCCATCTCAGCTGAGAAGACAGACTTTAAAGAAGAAAAAAATATATAAATTGCAATCTCAGTGCAGAGATATTATTACATGAAAATTTTATTACATAATGTAAGAAATAATATTATAGGAATTTGGCATGAAGTCAAAATTCATTCTACAAAATCAGATTTAAATATAGTATCATGTTTTAATCTTTTTTTTTTTTTGCCTTTGTCAAATTGACTGTCATCTTTTGTCTTGTAATTAAGTATCAGTTTAGACCCTCAGGCCTCTGAGACAAATTGGTTGTATTCTTATATGTTAAACACGGACTTAAATCAGTTCAAGCTTTTAATTCTTCCTTTAATTACTTAGTAGCTAAAACTAATAACTGGTTTTGTTTCTTTAAACTTATGTAGTCTTGCCAAAGCAAATTGCTATATCTGATTTCATGTGAACACCAAGTTGCTTAGCAACTTAAATCTGCATTATATTTCATCTTTGCCTTGCTCTTTAAACTCTAAATTGTTATCAGAATGTAATTTTAGCCATATATCTATATTTAACTTTTTTCACATAGTCATCAGTTTCATCTCCATTCACTTGGTAGCAGTGTGTTTGCATGTGGCGTCCAGGAAAGGAAAAGGAGAAAAAATAACCAAATAGAAGTACTTGTCAAAAGAGGAAGAAGCAAGTGAAGGAATGCATTAAAATGTCTGATTTTTTAAAAAAATGTTGACTCTTAAAGTTATTCCTTTCCCACTTTTTGTGGTTTACTGTGTCCTGCTCTGTCTGCAGGTGCCAGTGCTCTGGTTTCTAGCCTCAAGGAGTGAGGATTTGGCCATCTGTAGCGGTCCCTGCACAATTTCATGCATAATTGGCATTCAGGCCCAGAAGAGTCTTAAAACAGAGCCGATCTGAGCCTTGTGTGGCTTTATCCCCAGAGAGAAATTATCCCTTTGGGAGGTTTGTCATCTTTGGCAGGAAGAAAATGGTGTTACTATTTTGTACTTTCATTGTGTCGTGGCAGACAGGCAGTGACTTTTCAGCCAGGTCCATAAGCTAATTGTAGAAATGATGGAAAATGTCAGATTTTAAAGAAGAAAATATCTTACACTAAGTGACAGTTGTCACTTTGCTTATTTTCTGCTATTTGTTGTAATAAGCTCCAAACTCAAAAGGAACATTTGAAGGAGAAAAAAGATTTGTTTCACACATGCATAATATTGAAAGGAAATGAGTTTTAAATATTGGTGTACATTCCTTCAGAATGTAATTACCCTATATTACCCATCAGTCACTTCCTCATCAGGGGCCAAAAATAATTTCTTCAGTGACTCTTTATTCTTTTATAACCACTCTCATAAATACATACTCAGAGGTGTGCTGCTTACAAATCGGGAAACAAATGGCTACAGGGAGAGTGAGCACCCATTAATTTCATGCTTTCTTTTTGAGAATAAACGCTTCAACCAAGCTATTATTTGTCTGAAGCATGAAAGCAGTCTTCAACCTTAAAACTGAATTATTAGTTTCACTATTACTTCTTTTAACTTCTGTTTATTTTTATATTTTTAGATTTGGCCTCAAGTTTAAATAAAGCAATAAAAACATTTGTTTAAATGTATGAGCTTTTTGATGTTATATTTTTCAGCTTTTTTTTCATTTTTAAGAGCTCTGTAATGTAGAAATAAAAAAGTTCATTGCTTTATTTCATTGCTTTTGCATCTCTATCATTTACAAACTTAAAGCAATAGATACTTTTAACGTATACTTTAAGCAGAGTTTGCTAACACAAACACCTTTCAGCAGAATGCTTTTTTTTTTTTTTTTTTTTTTTTTTTTTTTTTTTTTTTGTCTTTTGGAGACAGGGTCTCACTATGCAGTTCAAGCTGACCTTAAGCTCACTTTGTAGCTCAGGCTGGTCTCGAACTCACAACAATCCTCCTGCCTCAGCCTCCTGAGTGCTGGGGTTACAGGCATGTGCCACCACACCCAGCTCAGAATGCTTTTATGGAGCCTAGATTCCATCTATCTGCATCTTGAGGGTTGCCCACTCCTGGCAATTTGAGTAAGTTGCCAAAAGGCAGGCTGAGGATTTTTTTGGGGGAATTGGGGATTGAACTCAGGCCCTTGTGCTTGCCAGGCAAGCTCATCTCCCTGGCTCAGGATTATTTCTACTCATCTCCCTAGCCCTTTTAATTCTTAGCTGGAAACTTCAGCTAAATCTAGAAAACAATTTAGCAAGTTTTATTAATGGGAGTTTCATGAGAGAATAACATCTCAATGAAATGGTGAAAGCTTTTCTATTTAATAAAAGTGAAGATACATTTATGATATCTGATACAATTATCAGATGAAAGAATACAGGTTATAGACAGTAAATCATGGGATGTTACCAGGTATGTAACGGACAGTTTAAAATCAGTGGACAATAAAGCTATTTTGCAGACTTTGTTTGTATAGATCTCTGCAGGCTCAGGAATCAGTTCTTGAGATAAGGTTTATTTTCTTTTCCTAGGAGAGGAAAATCATCATTTTCAAATAATCCTTATGGTTTCTATGGATAGGAAAGACCAGATCAGATAATACTTAAACTATTTCTTAAATGCCTTCACCCTGAAATAATATACAGGCCAGTTCAGCATGTTTTGGAGGAGAATATTCAGAATTTCTTTAGTGGCAAGTGGACACACATGCCCATAAGCTTAGATATCAACTAAAAATACTATACTTCCCATAAAATTCTGATGAGTCTTTTTCCTTATTGGTCAATTTTACACTCTCTGTCATTAGTGCACAAAGCTGCTAGAAAAATGCATGCTCTGTCACTGTGTAATACATGAAATTGAATATAAATCTGGGAGGATTATTTATGAATGTTCTCAACCTTCTAATTCTCTGTACCTGAAAAGAGTCCTGACTCCAGTCATCAATAGAAAAGTCCTTTCCCCTTGACATTGTGGCATACTGCATACTGGGTAGAGATTCAGCCTGTTGTAATTCATCAGTTCATGCTTCCAAGTCCTTGTGCTCTGAGTAAGGATTGATTGCTGTGTCATGCAACACTTTGTTCCACCCTAGCTTCTTGGTGACCAAAACTCTGCCTTTCCATCTCATAGTGCACACCCTCACATGCCTGTTAACTCAAGATGAACAGAGTGTAAAGTTTATGTATTCTGTAAGGAAGAAGGTAATGGTAACCTCAGTGGCCAATAGCAGCAGCTGGCCAGAAGCTCAGTGCAGAGTCCTATCTGCTCACTGGTGAATGTAATTAATCACTGAACAAGAGTGAGGGAGTGTGCACTTTGAAATATAATTCTCAAAGCAATCTGGCATTGCTCCTTGGTGATGTCTGTTGTAGCACTGAGCATTGAAACTTGCTCCTGGCCAAGAGTTGAGGTCAGTTGGAAAGCTCTGTCTTCTCTCCACTCTGGAGGGCTCCGTGCCAGGAGAAATTAGTTGGGGTGTGTGTTTACTTTCTAAAACCATGGCCTTTCACAAACGAGGATATGCTTCAGTATAGGTTATATTTCTTCTATTTTCTGCCAAGTCTTTTCTGGGCAAAGATATTGTGCAGTTTTTACCTCTTGGGAAAGGATGGTTCCATAAAATTCATTTGCCAAGAAAAATTAGTGGAATTCTTAGGTAGATATGTAGCATCTATGCTAAGAACATGTCAACTTTTGAGAAGTATTTGTGTTTTCATTTTGTAAACAATAGCAACTGATAGAAAACCAACTAGAAAATAGATGTGAATTAAAAAAAAAAACTTCAAGCTTGTATGTTTCTGACAGTTTTCAAAAGTGGACAAATAGAAAGAATTATTGCAGCTGTCACTGTGTAGAGAACTTAATATCACCTGGCCTGTACAAGACCTGGTGTGCATGAGTATTTTGGTGACAGGCCCATCTTGCATTGTTAAACTGATTTGTTTCCAGTTGATTCCCAATGCCTCATGGCTTTGTCACATCACTTGATATTCTTGGTTGTTTTGTCATTTGAATATTGACTCTTACACCTAGCTACATTTTCCTAACTTAGATCACTGGGAAGTAGAGGAAAGTTTGTTGTTGCCTATACTGTTAATGTGTTACAAAACTTATTTCAGTTTTAGAATGCTTGCTTCCTTCAAGGGATTCAGGATACAAATTGGATATGTCCAGGTGTGGTGGCGCACACTTGGAATTCCAGCAGGACTGGGCCAGGCGGATCGCTGTAGGACCCCGACAGCCTGGCTTACAAAGCAATTTTGAGGCCAGCCTGAATTCTGTAGTGAAGCCCTATATCAAAAAGAAAAGCAAACAGACAAATCCAAAACAACTTCCTTACAGATTGCATGTATGAAATGCAAAATTAACAAGAACAAATGGAATGTTTTAGTCATAGAACTTCCTAAATCTGTCCAGTTTTTGGTCTAAGTTCCTATTTTCATGCTTTTTCCTACATATATGTGTTATTCTACAACGTAAGCTGTACACAGAGCAGTATCTCTTGGTGTGCAAGAAAGGATTATAATTTCAATTTATTTTCATCTTTTGTTATTTTAGGATAGATTTTAAATACTTTCAATAATTACGTAGTGATTCAGTTGGCTAATATGTGTATGACTTAGAAATAAAAGGGCATAAGTAGAGAGGATGTATGAATTTTAATTTATTTTTTATTTTAAATGTGCCATGCAATAAAGGTAAGAAAAAAATTTATGGCATTGCTTAATGACTGTTTGGCTGCTATGCATGATCATGAATATCTACCACTTTGTGAAATGAGACTGTATGTGACTGTAGGTACAAGATATATGAATTGAACTTTTCCTTTTTAAGTATGTATTAAAAGGGGCATACCTTTAATCTCAATGTTTGAGAGTCTGAAACATAAAAATAACAAGTTTCAGGCTTCTCTAAACTAACTACCTGGGCCAGCCAGATGAAGTGTATGTTTAGGCAGACTCAGTGGCTGGGGTTCAATCCCAGACCTGCCATGCCAGCCCTGCACCCAGGGCTCCCTGTGACCACATGGTGGCATGTGCCTGTAATCCTAGCCCTTGGGAGGCTGAGAAACGGGAGGATCACTACAAATCCAGTCAGTGTAGTGAGACCCTGTAGACCCTGTACTAAATATATAAAAATAAAAATAAATGAAATAAAATAAAATAAATATTGAGACCCTGTCTTAGAATAAACCAAATAATCTAGATAGGTAGATAGATAGATAGATAGATAGATAGATAGATAGATAGATAGACAGACAGATAGATGAGATAAAGTTTTATGTAACGTAACCAAAATATGAATTGCATAATCTGTTGTGTACTTTTAATATTAGGCTATTCAGCAGAATTGATAAATCACTATCTAATAAATATCAGAATGTCTTTTCCAGTTGAAAGCGTGTCCCCAAAGCCTGAAATCTAGGAGGATGGAAGAACCCTGGACAGGTGGTTATGTTAATTAAAACTTCATTATCTGTGTGTTGATTGTAAGCACTGGCTCATGCATTGGGAAACCAGCAAACAATGTGCACAAATCTCATTCCTGAGAGGTCTAATTATTTCCAAGAAAGTTTAATAATTCTAACTACACTGTCAGTCATAAGTCATACTTGTTCAATTGGCCTCTGGTGGTGATTTGTCTAAAGTAGCCAAAGGACCTTATCATGTTGCATTATTCCAGTCTACATACAAACACTCGGTGAACCAAAGCTTTACTTCTCCTTAGCTGCCATACTCCTAATTCCATTATGGATTTCTTTTATTTCTAAGAGATAGATCCATTAATTCATTGGGACCCTAGGCATGATATTAAACTACCATTTCAGCATGAAAGCCCGTGGGGTCAATTATAGCTATTCGTCTGTGAGTTTGATTGTATTGTCTAAAGTGTAAAGTACAGTATGTCAGTTGCCAATACATGGTTATAATTATATTTTTCCCATGTAAGCATCAACTAATTAGTAGAAAAATGCAAATTTGTCTTATTGCTAAAAGAATAAATCAGATGAAAAGATGAATTTACACAGAACTATAATTCTAGGATGCTATTTAAAGTGTATCATAGAGCAATTATAAGGACTGTAACAGGAATATCATAAAATTAATATGAAACTATTATAATTACATTTTAGTGATAGTTATTCTCTTGAACAAGCTAATGTCCTACAATTGTTTTCAAATTATATATTTTCTTCCAATGATTGTCATATCCCAAATCGAGAAGGGAATTTCTCTGTGATCTCAGAAATAGTTTGTAAGTATGCACAATAGCAAACAATAGCTTAGCATGCCTTGTAAAATACAAGACATAAAGATTTATATTTATAACATGCCATCAATTAATTAAAAATACTTAATAAGCAACATGATAAGCAACATTGAGAACAATTTTGCAACACGTTCCTCAAGGTTTTCTTTTGTGTATCATGTCTATGGCCATACCACCCTGAACGCGCCCGATCTCGTCTTCTGCGTTTCACGGTCCTCTGTGTAAGGAATCATATCCAACTCCCTGTCACCATGTTCTTTGGCTCCAGGCCTTTTTCTTTATAGTTCTCAGCAGATACCCTGTGTTTCTGTTGTGGACAAGAGTGTGCTAGCTGGCCCTTTCCTCCTCATAGTTTTGTCTTTGATGATCTTCCAATTTCTCATGAAGAGAGCACACCAAAAACGGTTATTCTAATGAATGTGCAATTCTTTTATATTCTTATTTCATAGGTGACTGTGTGTTCCATGTTTTACGATGGCAGTTACAATACTGGTCCTAATACTGGATTTGAATATTCTGGTCACAGATAATAAAGTTCTCCACCAAATTGCATAAGGCATTCCCTAACGCTAGTTCATCAGTGTACCAATACTGTACTTTTTTAATTTTTGTTTTCCTTTTTATTTGTTTCTTTATTGGACTAAGGGCCTCACTATGCAGTTCAGACTCCTAGTGATCTTTCTGTGTCAACATCCCCAGGGCTGGGATTACAGACATGAGCCACCAGGCCCAGTTTTGGTGCCTGCACAATGTGTGTGGAATTCCAGGGCCTGTGCAGCATGCAGTACTGGGTGTCAAACTCTGGTGCTTGAGCTTGACAGCTAGGCACTTAGACCACTGAGCTATTTGTCCTACCCCTAGTGAGGTTCCATAAATGGAGAACTGCTATAAAAATACATTATTATATATTACTTTCCACAGATAATGAAACAAAAGTAAGCAAAAGTTTCCAATGCAGGGACTATTATTTCAGTAAATACATTCAGGAATATAATGCATTGATTACATATTGCTAGTTAGAGTTTATGTTACTAACTGATTATGTCTTTAATCTTCCCAAGTGGTTTTGAAACTGACCATCCGTTTCACACATAAGAAAAATGAAATTCCATAATTTAGCAAAAAGTATAAAATACTCTATAACTATAAATTATAAATTTATAATTACAAATTAACTTCAAAATTAACTTATAACTTGATACAACAATCACCATGATTGAATTTCAATTAAAATATTATATATAAATTTTTTTATTTCATGCATATGTAGTATATATATATTTATCAAACTCATAATATGCACAGCAATTTGTTACACTCTTGTAGGGAGAATAAGAATGTACAGTATTGGTACACTGATGCATTCTGCAACCTGAACTAGCGTTAGGGAATGCCTTATGCAATTTGGTGGAGAACTTTATTATCTGTGACCAGAATATTCAAATCCAGTATTAGGACTACCTGTTTTCAAAAATTGCCAACCCAGGGCCGGCGGTATAGCTCAGCGGATTAAGCGCTTGCTTAGGTAAACACAGGGACCAGTGTTCTATCCTTGGTTCCCCAAGCTGCGCCAGCCCCGCCTTCGGGTGCGCTGAGCTAGCGATGCAATCCGGGCGTGGTGGCGCGCACCTGTAATCTCAGCACATGGGAGGCAAAAAGCAGGAAGATCACTATGAATGTGGGCTGCATGCATAGTGAGACCCTGCACCAAAAAAATAGAAAAAAGCAAAAATTGCCAACCCATTAAATAGCAATGTTCAGCATGTTAGGTTCTGAGAAAATATGTAGAAAAAGTTATTGATTCACAAAGGCGGAAGTGCTTAATGTTATCAATAGTGGGAGGGAGATTCGATTAGATTTGAAAAGTAAATGAGTCTGGAGACCCTCCTTACCGGGTGAGAAGAATTGCTGGGAAAGGGGGGAGAGACGATAGTGCAGGTCAGTATGATCAGGTGCAGGAGGCATCAAGAAGCCCCTCAAAGTGCTTACAGGGTGTGCACTTGAATAAGGTATGAAAAATGACAAAGGTGGTCTTTTCCAGATGTTTGATTCCATGGTGAAGAGTTTGCACTAAAGGAAAAGAGATAAAATGATTATAATTCTAATCAAAAAAGACTGCCCAGGAAGCAAAAAAAAAAAAAAAAAAAAAAAAAATACAGACTGATTCAAACACAAGGAAAAAGTCAGGTTGTTTGCTGCAGGTATTAAATTTTGGTGCCCTGCGGACTTGAAGCAGTGAAGCAGGGCCATGCAGGCAAACTGGTATGGATTTCAGTTAGTGCAAGTGCAGTAAGTGTGGAGAAACTTCCAAAGTTCTCAGGGTAAGCTCAGGATGTATAGCTGCAGAAGCCTGGGTTATCAGCTGCATGTGGAGTGAGAGGAGGGTAGATGTGAGGGAGCTTCCCAGATTCCAGATCTCATGGAAAAGGCAGAAGAGGGCTTTATGAACTGAGTGTGAGATTCCATGAAGCAATACAATAGGTAGCAGCCAGGCACATATGTAGTCCAAAGTATGGTCCCAAGTGGAAGTGAGACATTCAGAGTCCAAAATGATATGGAGACGTTTACGATTAAAAAACTCAGCTGTGAGGAGTTTTCAGATAGAAAAGAAAAAAAAAAATGAAGGAAAGGAGAGGAGAGGGTAGGAAAAGGGAGAGAA
>PVKA01001559.1:0-46664 GCA_004027165.1 Ctenomys sociabilis
AGAAAGAAAGAAAGAAAGAAAGAAAGAAAGAAAGAAAGAAAGAAGAAAGAGAGACAGTCATTGCAGAAAACAGTATGAGAATACCCAAAAACCTAGCAATGGAATGGCCATATGATCTAGCAGTCTAACTCCTCCATATGCACCCCCCCAAATTAAATTAGTAGCCTGGGAAAACATCTCACTTACATTTTTTGCAGTGATATTCGTAATATTCAAGGTATAGTTTCAATGTATTTGTCCATTGATGAGTGAATTTATTAAAAAAATGTGGAGGCTGGGGAGATAGTTCAGTAGAATAAGTGCCTGCATGGCAAGCACAGGGTCCTGAGTTCAATCCTCAATACCACAAAAAAAAAAAAAATGTGGTATCCATACACACTGTTGGATGTTATGTGGCCATAAGAAAATGAAATTCTCTCATGGGTAGAAGTAGAAGACAGTGTGTCAGGTGAAATAAAGCAGGCACGGAAAGCACCAAACAGTTGCAGTTAAGTATGGAAGCCAAAAGGTGGCCTCAGAAATGGTTGTTAGAGTCTGGAAGAGGCCATATGGGAGGAGATGAAGAATGATTAATGGGTACAGGGGTCTAACTGGGTAGGGAGAATAAGGTCTTATGTCCTACAGTACAGTAGACAACTATGGTTGACAATGATCGATTGAATATTTCAAAATTGCTAGTAGACAGGCTGCTCTGCACGTGAAGGATCAGCATCTAAGGCGAAGAAGACACTGACTGCACCGATCTGATCTTTGCACAGTGATGGCGCCGAAATGTTCCTCATACCTGTGTGCACTTAGGGTGTATCAACTAACAGTTAAAAACCTTTTTTAAAATTAGGTAGCTCAGGGCAAGGGAGATGGCTCAGTGGAATAAGTGCCTCCCTGGCAAGCACAAGGGCCTGAGTTCAACCCCCAGTTCCGCAAACAACAACAACAACAACAACAAAAAAAAAAAAAAAACCAGAACACTAAAATTAGGTAGTTCACTTAAAACAAGTAAATTTTACAGTATATAAATTATACCTAAAAACGCCACAAGAGCAACTGATTTTAGAAGTCAGGAAGGCAAATGTCAGCTACAGAATGCTTCATGTCTGACTATCCTTGTACTCTAATATATGAAGTGTTCCTAACCTTCAGATAAGATCTATAAAAAATAGTTGAATGATTTACTAAGTTTAGTGATTTTAATTCTATGTGCTTATCTGCTTTAGGAAAAAGAACTCATTAAAAATGTCTTCAAGCTTTAAAGTAATTTCATGCTCTTAGTCATTCATTGATTCATTCATTCATTTAGCAAGCATTAACTGAGTGCCTACTATCCTTCCAGCCTTGGGTGAGGTACTGGGTATGCAGTGGTTCACAAGTCAAAATCATCCACACACTGGCGGAAGACGATCTATTTTAACAGGAAAGACAGAAATAAAAAAGACTAGGCAATATGAAGAGAAAAGTACAGTTTAAATAAGTGTGATACCGAGGTGTTCAGTGGAATGATATTCAGTCTTAAAAATAAAATTCTACAGTTTGTAACAACATGGACACACCTAGAGAACATTATGCTAAAGGGAAGAATCCAGATACATAAGAAAGAACATGACACGATTCATGTAATGTTAAAAAGAAGTCGGACTGATAGAAATGAGAGTAGAATGGTGGTTACCACAGGCATGGTGGAGGAGGTGGAAAAGAGAGATACACTAGTGAAAAGGTATAGAATTCAATTAGATAGGAGGTAAACACTCTAGAAATCAGTAATATCACATGTGATCATTAACAATAAGGTATATTTTAAAATTTCTGAAGGAAAGATTTTAAATGTCCACACCCTTCATTAGAGTGGTAAGTAGGAGAGGTGATGGCATTAATTATCCTGTATTTCTTTCATACACAGAAAAGAATCACACTATGTGCCATAAATAGTGGTATTTTACAATTAAATATAGAAAGGACATGTAAAAATAAACCAGAGAAGTATGAAGCAACTGTAGAAGGTCTTGGCAAGAAGGAATCCTAGAAGGTGAGAGAAACATACTATTTGGAAGATAAGAAGAAGGGTAGAAGAAGAGGTGGAAAGGAGTGTGAGGTCTTTGAGGAGGAAAAGCTCTTGGGATGTCTGAGGAAGTCAAATGCCATCAGTGCAAACCCAGGATTCAGCGGAGATAGCCTTGTATCTTTCTCTCTTGTTGATGAGCAGGATCTTGGAAGCTAAGTTTGCCCAGGCATTGTTCTTGGTATCTGAAAAATTTCTGTGAGCAGAGGACCCCTTAAAGAATTTATGTATTAACAGTGGTGGACCAAATAAGATAAATAATGAAAATTAAACAAAATAATTTTTCAAAGGGACAACAGCAAAATAGAGCAGAAAAAAAAAATTGCAAGTTTGAGAGTTCTGTAGATAAATCTCATGTATTTTAAGAACAGCAGTCAAAGTTGGCTTTGTTGAGGTCAGGGTGGAGCAAGAACCAATAGCAAGGCTTTTTCCCTGGACTCAGGCAGTAGCTAAGTAGGAACTGGTATCTTATAGATGGAAAGTGATGTTCAGGTCACAGGACATTGGTAGGACTCAGAGGATCTAATTGAATACAATAGGAAGTCACTGGAAATTTTAAGCAGTGCTGTTGTAATGGGACTCAAGTTTACAAGGATCACTATGGCTGCATTTGGGAATGCAGGGATGAATGGAGACTCTGATGTGGAGGGGACAGGGGCCAGTTGGAGGGCCCTGGCTCGGTGTAGCTGACTCTGCAGAAGAAAAGTGTTTCCACCCATTTGGCTGTAACATTCACTAATGTGTATCAGCCTTGTTCCCTCTGTTGGGGTTTTTTTCCTACTTCAAAGAGAAAAAATATCTTTCAGAATTTTTAAAGACATGCAAATATTTTTAATCCAAGTATAGATTTGGGTGATCATAAGAGTTTAATTTTCTCATTTGTATTTTTCTTCCAGTTACTTACTACATAAGTACTTACAGAGCCGCCATGTAGTGCAATGGAGTAATTGCTGGCTTCCCTGGGCCCTAATGATGATCATTTATTTTGTTTTACTGGATAAGTAATGTTAGTCTGTATCTATCTATTGCAAAAAACACAGTTTCTTTGAAAACGCTGAAAAAATTCAATTTATTTTACTTTAAAGAAAATTTTTGTTTACTTTGTATTACCAAATTAATGCTCATACAGTATAAAAATGATTATAATATTTGTCTTTCATGTTCCAGTAATAATATATATAAATTTTAATTTCTCATCTTGAATACAAAATTTGAGAGTTAATAAGGCAGTAATATAATTTTTAATCTATAAAATGTGTGCATTTGCAATATATGATCTCTAATATAGGTCTCATTTGGTTCCAAAATAATGCCATAATTCCAAAAGCTTAGATTAATTGGATCTTATCCCTCACAGTATTAAATACATGTATATGTAACTAAACACTTTTATAAGGAAGGATGAATCAAGTACATCCCACCAGCAGCAACTTGCCTTGTACATGAAGTTGTAAATATCCAAGTAGTGCAGAACGGTGAGGCCAATGAGGTAAGACTGATGGGACCTCTCTGGGAGGGGCAGGCTGCAGAATTCCTTCATTGCATCCTCCAGTTTGGGATTGGTGCTATTAGCATTGCAAGAATGCAACCAGAACACCCGGGAAATAATCTGCAGAGTGGAAGGAGAAAAATATTTTCACTGCGAATCATCGTATTACTGTCTGTCCACTTTGAGAAGGTTTTTGTGTCATCAGTATTTTAAAATACATCATTAAGAATCAAGTAACTTGAAAGCACTAGTTGCTAGTAATGAAATTAAAGGACCCTCAATCACTTGAAAGCTTAAGAAATAAGATGGAGAGAAAAGAGCCAGAGACCCAGAGTGAATCCTAGACTTCTTGCTTGAACAGCAGGGTGAATGATGATATTCAGAATATCATCATTGATATTCTGAAGTTTGGAAAAATTTCTGACTTAAGATCCATGCTGCCTTTACATTTTTACTCTTGTTTGATTCAAATTGCATTTCATCCTACTAATCTTTCAAAACTATATTCATGTACAGTGTACTTTCTAGGTCTAGAGATGAAAACAAATTTTTCACAGCCCAGAGTCATACAGTAACATAAATGACCCATTCTGGACAGCAACACAAATACCTTTGAAGTGTGAGAAGGAGGGTATGTATGACAAAGAAAGGATGCTTATCTTCATTGTTAAGTGGAAACAGTGGGGAAAGCATATGAAAAACAGATCATAGAAGCTTTCCTTTTTCCTTTTAGAAGCAATAAGAATGTACACTGTCTTTTGTTTTTCCTTACTGAAGTGAATGTGCTCTTCTGAAGCCAAAAGTCTGATTGCTGAAATTAGATCTTAGGTCCAAGTGAGCAAGAGGCAAGATCAAAAGGAAAAGAAGGATGGAAATTATCTGCTAGCAAAGGAGAGAGAAGAGTGAAAGCAAAAGAATGTAAGTTTCGTATGGGGGAACCAATTACAATGACGTGAATACACTTAAGAATCTTCCAGAGAAAGGCTTTGTGACTCTTTATAAACATAGGAGAATAACTGAACTATGCTTTAAAAAATGACAAATTTTGTCACATGTAAGTTTTGAATGGATGAGACCTTCAGCTCTATGGCTCTTCTGAAAAATTTTTGTGACATTTCTAAACAATAAACTTCCAAAAAGGATAAAAGATAAGACATTTTGAGTGGAAAACTCCTATCAAAATATGAGAAAATGACTTTAGTCATCTACACACCCAAAAATGTTTATTACAACAACTAATTTACCCATAGTTCCCATGATCACTTGTGTTTTATTCATTCAAACTTTTAAAAAGTAAGAATGAATGACTCTCTTTTACTTTCAACAAATGACAGATATTCTTTATGCCCTCCAGTTAGGTTAATAAAGTTTTACCTAGTTATTGTTTTAGTAAGTACAAATTTAACTCAGAACTTGTGTTTGCGATAGCGAATATAATTACAAATGACATCAATTGCTCAAGAATGCCATCAGGGGTAAAGAAAAAGAGAGAACAAAGGAGTCAAGAAGGATAAATAAAACCATATGAAAATGCACAATAAGATATTCTTGTTTGAGAATTTCTTTTCTATCTTACAGGTCTTTTTCTAGAAATAGTAGGGAGGGACAGGAATACAGAGATTGGATAATAGAGAGTAAAATACAGATCATAGAAGGAATGAGTTCTAGTCTTCCACACACAGTTACAACAATTTATTATGTATTGTATAAAGAATGAGAAGTGTTTAAGGCTCTAAACACAAAGAAATGATAAAATATCTAAGCAGATAGAAATGCCTTTTTACCCTGTTTTGATAACGATGCACTGTACACATGTACTAAAGCACCACACTGTACCCCATAACTGCATCCGTTTATTATATGTGAATGTTAAGATGAATTTTTAAATTACTTGGGCCTCTAGTTTTGCCATTCACATACAAAATTTACAGATTTTCACGAACTTCTCTGTGCTTTACTGACAAGTAATTAGGAAATGCTACACTAGATTTATATTTTGCAACTCAACTGGTGTGCAACACAGATCACGACACCCACCTCTGCTCTGTTATCAGGGATGGGGATGGCTAGCAACTTGTTGATGCTCGAGTTCGACATCCCTGTTGTTCTCCTCAGTTCTTCTTTCAGTTCTTCAACATTTTTAAACATTTCTATTAACTGATCTGCAAGAAAACATGTGCGCAAAATCTATACATTATGGTAGATATAGTGTTACTTGATTAGTTATAGTAACGTAAAGTAGCAATGTAAAGGAACCTTCTAGACTAAAGGATATGCAGTATGTATATATTTTTTCACCCAATTAGACTTGTTTTTATTATGCTAATCATTAACTCAAGATACAGATACTAGATTGGTTTGAGTTCTAAATTTTCCTAAGGTGTCTAGCACTCAAGGTTGCTTCAAGGAAAATATGGATTCCTCATAGATTTTGATCACACAAAACACTAAATAAATATGGCTGTTTGACTTAAAACATCACGCAATTCAAAGCACTTTTTAAACCTGGGATCATGTGTTGCTATCAACTTAAGACAAGGTTTGATAAATCTGAAACGTAACGATACAGATAATCTTACCTTAATTTTGCATAAGATAGTATAGTTTGTAAATAGTTTTTCCAATAATTGCTTTAGTTTTAAATCAAGTATTTTATTTTTTGAGACAGGGTCTCACTATATAGTTCTGGCCCTCCTGCCTCAGCTTCCTGAATGCTGAGATTATAGGCATGCACCACAACACCTGGCTCTCATTTTAAATAGAGTATGTTTAATTCCAAATTCTTTTGGGACAGTCATCATAGTTATTTCATATCTGGGTCACCTCAAGCACAAAACACAATGTTTGGATTTTATTTTAGCAGATTGTAATCTCCATTCTGCAAATGCCTTTTGATTTCTTTTATTAAGTAAGTATCCCTTATGCAAATATGCCTTCTTTATTCCTGGACTTCCTGTCTTTGCACTTTGGTGGCTGTTTATTGTGCAAAATTTGGAATGCCTTTCTTTTCAGTATTAAGGCATTATGCAAAGGAGAAATGTATTGCATGATGCATCATGTTCAGAATACTAATAGAAAGTTCTGAAGTGAAATTTCTGCAGGCAGCAGTGCATCTCTGTATTTTTTAATCAGATTATTCTTACAGAGGCAAAGAGATGTTGTCCTTGCTCATGTGGCCAGCTATGCAACAAACTTTAATACACAAGACAAATGAAAGGTAAATAGTGTAACTAGTTAAAGTTTGGAGATATTTTTTGCTGTGAAACCAAATTTCTTGTGTCATTTTCTGCTTGCTTTCTGTGTATGTGTGTGCATGTGTGTGCGTGTGCTTGTGTGTGTGTGTGTTTAGACAGGTAGCCACATTTGAAAGCTTCAGGTTTCTCATGTGAAAGGATAGAAAAAAATGGGTTTGGCATTGTTAATTAGCTATTCTTGTTTTCGAATCTGTAACACGGGTATTGTTGTATGCTACCCTGTCTATGTTTCTATTTGTTTTTGCCTTTGTTTTTACTCTTCAAAATTAAATTTAATAAAACACAAATGGGTTTGGTTGGGAGCTTCAGGAAAGCTTGTTTTAAACTGCAGGGTGAGAATCACAGGCATTCGAATAGGACCGCATTTAATATCCAAATGGAGAACGACCTGGCTGCTCCGAAGTCGCTGCGCTGTTATTGACATGCAGCAAAGCCTCAATGGTCGGTATTAATTGTGTGATATTTTCCAAATAATTCATTTGCAGTGCCTGCTCCAGGACCCTAGAACAAAAGAGCAGAAGAAATTCAACTAGGCAGAACAAAATTTTGAGAACATATTTCACCAAGGAACAACAGGATGGAAAACTCACCGATCCATATTTAAATTAATTTTGTTTAGGTCCCCAGTCAGCAAGTCTCTCAGTTTTTCAGATATAATATTGTCATGGTAGAGGAAGCTGGTGGCAATGTCAGCGCCCAGCTCCGCCGCTTCGAGAAGCTGCACGTGAAATGCGCTGTCTTCACATAGACTCCCAAAGCTCATGTCAGACAACCAGCAGGAATTCTCTATCGAGTTGAAAGTTTCAGATTCACAAAGGAGCTCGGTCAAGTTTCGAAGCTGTGATAGCTTTCCCAAAATGGAAAGAGAGAGAATAGATTAACTCAGTGATCTTACAGAGCAGTTAAGAAAAAACAAACAAAATTGATTCACTTAAAATAGATTCTGCATAAATAGTTAGTTCGCATTTGGCATTACTTTTCTTCTCCGCTATTTGAATTTATTGTCCTCATAAGAGCTTTGTAAAAGATTAGGACCTTTTAGATCTGGCTTCATCAGATACATAATCACAGGTTTAGAAAATGTAACTTAGTAAAAAAGCAAAAGGGCAAACTAGTTTGGTCTTATCCAATTTGAACCATGAACACTTTAACTGATTTTATATATTAATCTAGATTTCCAGTCATGGGTAAGCAAAGAGAGAAACAGGTTTGCTTTGAAGCTCTCAGTAGTCCTTCCTTCCTCTCACAGCTTCCTTGGGACAGCTGTAACCAAAACACCAGAAGGTAACAAATGTTTGGCCGGACATGGAGAGAACGCAATGCTCACAGTATGGCATTGCCTCACAAGATTAGAACTAGATTTGCAGTATGATCCAGGGAGTCCACATCTGGGACTATTCCACAGGGAATTAAAAACAGAGTCTTGAGATACTTCTATACTGATGTGCCTAGTATCATAATCTGTAATAGTCAAGCATCCATCAACAAGTGAAGAGAAAAACAAAATAGCATCTTAGGTTAAGCCTTAAACAGGGAATTCTTTCACATAAAGCAACATGGATGAACCCTGAGGATACTATAAGTGGAATAAGTACTATGATTCTAAGTATCTGAGGTACCCAGAACAGTGAAATATATACACTCAAAAATAGAAAGGAGATCATAGACTGACAACATCCGGAGGAAGTGAGAAAGGCAGAGCTCTTTGATGATATAGAAAGTTAGTCTTACAAGATAAGATATGTTCTACAGATTGATTACACAACAGTGTCAATGTAGTGAATACACCTGAATTATACAGTCCAATTGGCTAGGATGTAAATAGTTTATTAAAGTTGGTACTATTGTTATTATTTTGTTATAATTGTTATCTCACAATTTAAAAATTGACAAAAAAATCTCAAAAGCTTTCTTAGGTTGCATCCTGAGAATCGCATGCTTTCTAATAAGACAATATTTAAAATGTGGATAGAAACAAACCCAGCGTCTTCGCAGTTTCTTTGCTGTATGTGTGTACTCTTCTGCTTTCTTAGTATTGAAGGAAACTAAGTGCTTTTGCCCGATGGAACTGTTTTAAGTTTTAAAATCCCCAAACCCTGAGGAGAATGAAAATCAAATAATTTTCTAAGCTATCAGCTGTATCTTTCTTTATGGCTTACTGTACTCTGTGTTCTAAGGCTATATTCCCAGATGGATCTGTCCTGAGGAAAAGAAGACTTTGCCCCTGGGAAAGCCATCTATCATACTTAAAAGCAGCCCTACTCTCTTAAGAAAGCAAATAAATTGGGATAGTGTCTAAAGAAGGAAATATGTTATCATTCATTGTAGTTTATTTTCCAATCAGAAGGTACATTTTATAGAAATGAAGTATTTCACGGCAGAGGCATGAATGTGGGAATATTTCATCAAATGAGAAAGGTACAATGATGTTCTTTAATAAGAGGTTTATAGCAACTATCTGAAGGTCATAGAAATTAATCATCAATCATTTTGGATAGAAATATCATTTGTCTGTTTACCACTGTAATTAATATTATCATTGACTTTTAGCTGGAAACTACCTTAAATGCCTCCATATGCATTAAAATTCTGGTTTTATGCCTATGTGAAACTTTCCATTCTGAATAGAACAAGTCATTCCACCAACTGCAGCTACAGGCTTGCCACACTATTCTTTTGCTTAATTTTCTAAATATCAGATACAATTAAATTTTTAACAAAGGGAGCCAGTCCCAATACAAGATCTTTCTCTTCTTCACTCTCTGTTCTTTTGGTGCTTTAAGTAAAATGGATAAATATCATTGATATATTTGTTCTTCTTTCATAGTATAATAGAATTCAATTTTTACCCACTACAAACTGCAATATGGTTCTAAGGTACAAGTTTGACATCCACGTATGGAAAACCAGTAAGAGTCCATATAATATAGTCCTCAGTTGATGAGATAAAATTTATTGAAGGAGAAGTTGGAAATCCAGCCACACTGCTGAAGTTGGGTCAGTTCTCTTGAATAAGAATATAAATCAGGTCCAGTGACATGGGCTGCATTGAGCAGCATAGCCACCAAGAGCAACATTCATGTCACTTAGTATTTGTCATCACTAACTATTTTATTCTAAGCATTATATGTACATTAAGTTTTTAGAAGCTAACTAGATCATTCATAAGCAATATAAAATCAGTCTAAGCAATATGGATGAAAAATGTGTGTCTACTTCAGATTACAGATTTGTCAAAGCCTTGTGTATAGGCCCTGTTGCCCTATCACAAGAGGGTTTCAGTCTTATAGCTGGGTAATGCTCCAGAGCTGATGGATTTCCCCAGGCCTACTGGTTCCCAAAGCCATCTGAATCAGAATTCTAATTGATGTGATCATGAAAACCTTGCAATATCATGGGTCTAATACTATCACAGGTATGTTCTTGGCTCTTGGTAGGAAAGTAGAGGGGGAAATTTTAAAAAATGCAGTGTTATAATTAAAAAAATCTCTTATTCTGTTCAATTTAGGGAATAACTTTTTGGGGGTATTGGGTATTGAAGCCAGGACCTTCTTCACACTGAACTACAAGCTACTTGCCTAAATACCCCCCTCCCTTTTTAAAGGTAGGGTATCACAGTTTCATGCAATTTGGTCTTGAACTTGCTTTGTAACCAAGGCTGGTCTCAGATTCACAGAAATTTTCTTACCTCAGCCTCCTGAGTGATTATAGGCATAAGCCACTAAACCTGGCTCCACAACCCTTTTTCGATTTTTTTTATTTTAAAGTAGGGCCTTGAAGGGCCAGGGAGATGGCCCAGTAGGATAAGCCTTTCCCTGGCCTGAGTTCAATCCCTGGTTCTGCAAAAAAATAAATAAATAAATAGAGAAAGAAAGAAGAAAGAATGAAAGAAAGGAAGGAAGGAAGGAAGGAAGGAAGGAAGGAAGGAAGGAAGGAAGGAAGGAAGGAAGGGAGGAAGAAAGGAAGAAAGAAAGGAAGGAAGAAAGGAAGAAAGAAAGGAAGAAAGAAAGTATGGTCTTGCTAAATTACTATATTGTCCAGGCTGAACTTCAGTATGCCATCTCTCTGCTTCAGCCTCCCAGCACACTAGAATTACAGGCATTCAGCACCACAACTGGTGGAGAACAACCATCTTATGCATTGTTCCCCAATCAGTAAGTTTTCCTTCCTATCAAAAGAACTGGAGGCAAAAAAAAAGAAAAACAATAGAAGGAGAAGCTCAAAAAAGATGCAATACCAAGGCGAGAGCAGAAGGCTGGGAACATGGAAAGATCACAAAAGAATAGAAGGCATTGGGCATGTTGGAGTATCTAAACTCACCTTAAGAAGATTATCAATAAAGTTTGAAGTGAATGTGCCTAACCGACATCACAGTGAGAATACTACCAAGGCAGAGAAAGGAGCAGAACAGGAGCAACCTAGTGGGACTGTTGGAGTTTGTCTTCATGGATATTGAGTACTTCCGCATGTTGGGCAGTAGCACAGGGCCTCACAGTGCAAAGACAGCTAAAAATATTTCTCACGGTGTGTGATCTAGAACTGAATGGTTCTGTCAGTTTTGAATAGCTGTCATGCTTGTTATAAAGGGAAATACATATTCTGCCCAAGGGACAAAAATTGTAGTTTATTTCCATTTTCATGGCTGCTATGCAGAACTATTTTCCATAATGTGGCTCTCAAGGGAAGCATTATGCTCGAATTGTGGGTGGCGTTGCAAACTATCCTTAAGTCCATTCCCACTCCCTTCATAGAAATTGTAGAAAATGCATGTGCTCCATTTCCCTAGTGTGTATCATGTGCAGTCTAGCTACTCCCCAGGTGAAGAACTGTGATGAGCAATTGTCCAGGGAACAAAGTTACACCCTCTTTCTTAAAGCATTCATGAATCAAATGTTAAGCTCCTACTGCGTGCTACTTTGTTGAGCATGGGAGGTAAAGAAGGCATGATTTTATCAGTTTACACTCCAGTGAGGAAGTACATCTTATAAATTCAAAAAAACATAATATCAATACAGATCCAAAGGTCAGAAATCTCAGGCATTAGAGATTCATTGTTCTTATGCCTCAGACCTCAGCAGCAGCCAGGTCCTGTCAGTTTGATATTCTACATTACTCTTGAAACTGTCCCTTCCTTCTGTTTTTCACCACTGGCACTGTGTAAGTCCTCTCTTTTTGCCCAAAATCATATAGCCTATTTGATTTTCTTCCCACTTTGTCTCCATAATTCTCTCAGACAAATATCTTTCAAAAATGTAAATTTATCCCTTTCAAATTCACAACTTTCCAGGATCAAATTCTTTCTCCTCCTGTTCCTCCTCCTGCTTCTCCTCCTCCTCTGCCTCTTCTTCTTCCTCTTCCTCCACCTCCTCCTCCCATTCTTCTGAGAGGAGGTTTTGCTATGTTGTTCAGGTTGGCCTTAAACTTGCAGCTAACCTGCCTCAGCCTCCTAAGGACAAGATTGTGGGAGTGCACCATCTTGCCTGGCTTAAATTCTAACTTCTTGACTAAGCAGAAAGAGGTCTTTGGAATGCAGGCTCAGTTTCATTTCACAGTCCTCTTTCTTGCCTTCTCCCTGGACACCTCCTGCTCCAAGTAGATGATGCATAACACTAGGCGACCTATTTCTGTCTTCAGTTTCACATCTCTGAATAAATACAGGTCTCTGCAACTGGAATGCACAACTGTGACTTACACCTACACTACCCACAAGACTCAGAGTAAACATTATCTCCTCCACACTATTCCCTTCTCCACCTCTGAGCTCTATATTCCCCACACAGGATCATGTTCATTCACATATCATAGCTGTCTCACTGTCTTATAGTCGCTGATCTGCGTTTTCTAGCTCCTCTCCTGGATTGATTATCAGCACTTGGAGGTTAGGGTTAGGTCTTATAAATACATAGATTAGAATTGTAGCAACACAGATAATGGACGGCAAGACTAAATGGAGATATGTTACAGGAGCACAGATGTTAAGGTTGATATCCTTGCTGGAAAACAAGAAAAAAGGCAATAGTACAGTGTTGTAGAAGGAATGACATTTAAACTGGTCCCTGAAAGATGAGCAGGAATTTGCTAGATGAATATACAACTCCCTTCTCATTTGCACAAATTAAAATAATGCTAAATTACGTACATTAGAAATTTTGATTCATGGAGATGACTGTGGCTAAAAGGTAGGTAATCTAACTAGCATAGTTATTTGTAATCTGCATGGACATAATGTTTTGCATGCCTGCTTAATTATAACATGTTGACCATACAGCAAATCATCTTGTTTGTCCTGAATAAACCAGTTCTAATTTTACTTTATTTCTGACTACATAAATCCAATTAAACTGCTGTTCTTATTAGGAAAGCTGTTTCCCAAACTTAATAGGGTAATTTAAGAAATGAAGTGCATTTCATGATAACCTGTATATTCATGAGCTAAGTGAGGAATAATAGACAATCACAAATTTATTCAAACTTAAAAACTTAAAAATTTGTGGTCCCTTTGCTCCATTTATAATACATGCTGCTGTAACTTACTAACTTCTATGTTTGATGATAATAATAAAAATAGAATCAACTTTAAAGACTTTTTTACAAGTCAAAATATAGTTTTTGAAATCTTTTATGGGTTTAAATACTAAAGTCATCCCAAAGTTGAAATTGTGTCATAAATCCTTTTGCAAATTATGAAGCTTTGTCAAGATAACTGTATTATTAGTCATTTATATATTGATACACTGTAATTAGGCTCTTACAGATCATTTTTATATAGAAATCTCTGATTAAAAACAAAACCCCTTATATAGCACCAAACATGTGACCATTTTTCCAGCATACATCTACAGTCAAAATAGGATATTAGCAAAAGTCAGAATTTTAGCTTATACTAAAAGTATTCTGTCCATGTTTTCTAGGAAGCATTGACTTTTTTTTTCATTGCTTACTTTTAATTTTAGGACTTCAGGAATTGAAGGGAAATAATCCTCATAGGAACCATTTTGAAGAAAAGATTTTTTAAATTGAATTGTAGACTGCAGAAGCCTTAGATTTTCTGTAGAAGGAAGAAGAGTTACTTTATGTGAATGACAAGGTTATTTGAGAAGTACATTTGAAAGACACCTATATCCTAATTTGTTAATAACGTTTTTTTTCTTTTATTTTTTTAACATAAAATAGCCAACTTATGTAAATAAAACATTGGTGAAAATTTCTTTCCTTGAACCATGTGGACTATGGGGTTCATTGTTTTAATAATATTCATAAACATTCTGCTTAAAGGTTAAAAAAAATCCTTTTTTTACTTTTTTGAACTAAATATGTTTTTGGTTTCTAACTCTTAGATCTATTAGTAAGTTAAAGGTTGTATAATCACTGTGATATAAATACACCCTTCTGGGCTGGAGAGATGGCTCAGTGGGATAAGTGCTTCCTGGCAAGTGCAAGGGCCTCAGTTCAATCCCCAGTTCCACCAAAGGAAAAAAAAAATGCATCCTTCCTACCTTGATGAACTCACTGATGGTAAAAAGAGACCCACCTTGTGCTATATGTTGTTCTATGTGCTTGCCATAAAGTCTCAAAAAATGCTTTTTGTTAAGAAAAGAATGTGTGGTTCTTAGAGTATGTGAGAAAGTAGATGTTTTCTCTTTTAAAGTTCTTTTAATTCATTTAATTGTAGTAATCACAGCTGTTCATGTAGGCAAAAAATGAGTGAAAGTAGAAAATAAAAATAATCTGTCACAAAATGCCTCTGTTTATGTAATTTGTATCTGCCTTTGGAACTCTGTATTGTTAATCTTCTTTATTACTTCAACAACAAACACTATTAAAGGCATAGAAAATATTTATAAAGATTATATGAGCCCCTGATGACTAGATATTTGCAAAGTTCATCTAGGTGGTCATTATTACATTATCCAGGACAGGGTCATTCTATTGACAGTTGACCAGGTGACCCTAGTAGTAAAAGCAGAAAAATACAGTAAGATGAGCAAACATTTCCAATATATCAAATTATCTGTATGAAATCAACACATGTAAAAAATGTTTATATGAAACTAACACATACAAAAAAATGCTTATTTAAAAGTCTTTCTTTGATGAGCAAGTATTTTAGAGTATGATGTGTTAGAAGAGAAATGAAAAGTTAAGCTATTAGTAGGAGTGTTACCTGGTGAGCCCTTGGCCAAGTTGCTAGTCACATGCCTCACACATGCCAAGTAGGGAAAATAAGGACTATTAGATGATACATTTAAGACGGTGTCTTCAAACTGTTCCAGGATTAGGAGCCTATAGAATTAGAAGAAAATTGTATAAATGAAGCCATCCAAGGAAAACAAAACCATTTTGTTGAGTTCCAGTAAATCAAAGGTGGTTGGGAATGATTGATGTGGGTACTGAAACTCTGCAAAGCTGTACATTTCCCTTCTACATGCCTGCATGCATGACGGGAGCTATTTGTGATTTCCTGAGTACTTTCTTTCTTCACAGGGATTCTATTTTTACTTACTTCAATTTTTGTTTTCAGATTAATCACATGGAATTCACTGCCATGTGAGGTCATAGCCTAACGTTTCTGAGGCATATGTACGTGTGTGTGTGTGTGTGTGTGTGTGTGTGTGTGTGATGTATGCCTTATCTCTTAAATTGTGAGGCTACATCTTTATTTTTTATTTTCTTCCCTTAACAAAGTACTTTTGAATGTTATATATAATAGAGGTAGAGTCTAGAGGTCTATATCTAATTTGGGAGTGATCTGCCTTGAGTCAAAATGATGTAATTTGCAAATTACCTAGTCCTGTCAGATGGTTAATTTGGATTTTATGAAACTAGTAGTGGGAGAGATGTAACCTGGCATAGCTAGTCCATGCAGGAACATGTTTGACTTAATATTAAAGAAGCTTCAGGGTTTTCAGACATGAGTTAATGACACTAGATCTTTGAAAACCTCAGTAGCAGGAAAAATTCTTAACACAGCAATAAGATCAGACTGTAGTTGTTATAGAGTGATTTTTGTTTAAATATAACCTAAAACATTCAGATTTTTTAAAGTACCAATTCTAAAGGCTTTTTGCTTAGCTATTTCATTGAATGGTTACCATAGACAATAATGTTTTTGGTTGCCTTAAACCTTTAAACTTTCTGACAGTTACTCTCACTATCTGTCAGAGCTTCCTTGTATGTAATCAATGTCATCTATCAAATTACAAATAAAGGACAAGAGAACATATTTCTTCAAGTAAATTTTCTGGCCTAAATAAAAGAATCAATCATGGAAATTTCAAAATCACATCATAACTTATTGAAAATCTATTAGGAATATGACAGTTTAACCATACAATAGCAAGTCATGTCTACTTATAGTCCAGCCTCATGGACTATCCTACTGCCTGTGGCATCAGTGGCCCAAGTCAAATCAAGGTCACTATGATCAATGTATGCACAACCAAACACAAAATCTTCTCACAAAAACTGTCCTAGGACAAAGGCTCCTGAGCTGATGTTTTGGCACATACAATAGCTTTAAAAATTTTGAGGGAAATAGGAAGTAGTCTAAGAAAGAAAGTTCTAAAGTAAAGCAGATGAGATTTCAGAATCCAAACTATCAAAGCAGAGGCAAATAGAACTATGGCAAAAATAATAAATTTACTATATCATATTCTTTTGAAAATACTAATCCACTTATTTTGACAATAGTAGCAAGTGTAAGTTTCAATATAAACTTATATCTCCTATGAGTAATTTGATGGGATTTTAATCCATTTAATTTTGTATCCTATTCTTCCCTCACTCTGACAACCTTCACGATTTCACAGTTGATTGAAAGCAATGAATGGTCAATACATAAATAAAAGCAATTTAGGAAGCTGCACAGATACTGACCATTTATCTGATACGTAGTCAACTGGGCATCTCAGCATGGTATGTCTGGCAGTTCTCTTTCCTTAGAGAGTCTCTCAGTCTCTGTCTCTGCCTCTCTCTTTCTCTGTCTATCTCTCTCTCTCTTTCTCTCTCTCTCTCTCTCATGCTGCTGCCCCGTTCTTGTGTCTGATTTCCTCTCTGTCATAGTTATTATAGCACAGAACCATTTTCAGGGGCACAGTGATTAGCAGCAAAACTGTGGCCTAACATTTCCCACACACTAGAACAAGAGATTCTCATGGGGCATTAAAAAGCTTTGAATAGAGTATAATCAGACTAGAAGTGAGCTCAAACTATCATCTAAGCCCTCCTTTTAGTTTTGAAGGGCATATTTGATTGTGAAGATATTTGAGAATGAATTTAATATACTTTAAAAATTAAGATTTTGTGTGCATATGTTAGCTTTATGTTATAAACAACCAGCAAGTTCTTTAAACTATTCAATTTATATGTCCTTTGTACAAAACCCTGCCTACTTCCCAAGTGTGCTTACAATGAAAGGTAAGCTATGCAGCTACACACACACACACACACACACACACACACACACACACACACACGATGAAAATAAGGACCTTAGCACAAAAATAATGAAGGAGAAGAGCTGTGAGGAGAAGCTTTCTTGAACAGTTTTCAGAAAATTCTGGACAACAAAAAAAACAAAATGCCTTTTATCTTGTGCCACTATTGCTACTCTGTGATTATTTTAAAGTGGGAATGGAAAGGAAGTGCAAAGATAAGAAGTCCCTAATTTCATCAATCACAACAAAAGCCATCTTTAAAGTATTGAATTCCTCCTAATAATCTGTCAGCTGGCTGTCAGCCCCTTACTGCATTTGCTGCAGGATTTGCAAGACTGAAGCTCTGGCCTTGTCAAGGCCTCAGGGCCCCAATAGGGATACCTGGCGTCAGCACTGAGCCTCCACTTGGCTCAGAACAAAGGATTGAATTTTTAAAATAATTTTTATAACTAGATAAGGAGCATATTTAAAAGACTCCACAGTTTGAAAGCTAGAAGCTTACGTAGGAGGCAACTGTCCCAGTACTCAGTCACATTGGGAAGAGCAGCCAGCTCCATCGCTGGAGAAGAGGAGACACACACGTGGGTCCTCAAGCATTTACCATTTCTTTTCTGTGAAGAGATTCAAAACCCTCCCTCCAGCTTCATGAAGTAAATAGTGCATAATCGTTAACTGTGTCCACCTTAGTGTATGACAGCACAGCAGGACTTTCTTGTTTCCAACTATAATCTAGGGTATTAACTTCAACCTTTCTCTTTTGTTTTAATTTGTTCAAATTTTCCTGACCACAAAGATGTATGTTGGAGAATTTATCAGGCTAAAGCAATATTTACCTAGTAGCCTATCTAGGCTGAAAATTGGCCTTGAACTACAGGAATTTACCTCAATCAGCTATTGCAAGCCAGTACTTGTATTTCTACCAAAATTATCAGTCATCTTCTTCCACTGTAGACATCATGGTAAACTGTCATTTGTTTTGCCTACTGTTGGCATATTTTATATGCCAATAAATGCTCAAATCAAATGATCTTAAATAATTTGGCCTTCCCAAATATCAAGAAAAGCAAGCAAATTTTGTATTGTCTTGATTGAGTATAGAAATATTTTGATTCTTTGAAACTAAAGTGATAGTGATAAGAAACATTGGGTGCTGCTGTAGTTGGAATATATGTCTCCACTCATTCAATTCATATAATGAAATCCTGGTGAGGAGAGTGGAGCCCTTGGGAGGTGATCATGTTTAAGAGCAGGATTGTCATTAACAGGAAAACAGGAGAGCTGATAGCTCTCTTGCCCCTTCTGCTGCAGGAGAACACAGTGAGAAGGCAGCGTCTATGAACCCTAGTGGGCCTCATCTGACACCAAATATGCTAGAACCCAGACTTTGGACTTCCCAACCTCCAGAAGTGTGAAAAACAAATTCCAATTGTTTATATGAAATTTCTATTGTTTTTAAGCACCTTAGTTTAGGGCATTTTATTATAGTAACCTCAACAAGGAAAAACATATTTTTCATGGTGAAAAATTTTGGAAGAGCTAGAGACTAGGTCTCCAGGCCTAAAGTAACCAATCTAGTCATGACATGATCTAGTTATGCAGTCTTAAAACTGAAAGAAATTCCCTGGACTGTGTATACAAAACTATCACTGCATAATTACCAAAAATATATCCATTTTTCACTGCACTCTGGCTCAATTTTTTCCTTTGCTCAGTAGGTAGTTGATTTTTCTATTTTTCTCCCATTCTGATGCTTAAAACCAGGGACTTCAAACTGACCTACATTTCTAATCCATTTTCATTTTTAAATTTTGAGACAAACTCTTGCTAAACTGCTAATTTAACTGGTCTGAGCTCAAACTTGCAATCCTCCTGCCTCAACATCCTAAGGTGCTGGAATTATAGGTGTATGCAAGCACTCTTACTTTACCCTACAGTTTTTACACCCTGACAAGAGAATTTTCTTTTAATGCATTTAGCATGGGGTTTATAGGGTCTCACTACATAGACCTAACTCATAGCGATCCTCCTGATTTTAGCCTCCCAAGCACTGGGGATTATAGGCACAGGCCACCTTGCCCAGTTTCAGACACCATCTCAGCATGCCCTGGGGTCAGGGCCGACATGGCAGGCCAGGGATTGAGGCTCTGGCCCCAGCGTCTACCTATGCAGGCACTTCAGTTTGCTGAGCTATCCGGCCAGCCCAAGAAAATGTTTATAGACTGTTTTGTGGAGTGTTTGACTACAAATTCAGAGACGAAGACTTACTGTGCAGCCAGACTGCTTGGAGACAGTGTCTGTCTGTCATCCTCACTCCACACATCTGATATGTTCTCAGCATCACCTAAAGGAGTAATGTTTATATAGGTAAATATTTGACAGGCTGGATAAAATATGTTTTTTCTCTTAAAGCATCTCAAATTAAATTAATGGTAATAAAATATTAAAAATCTAAAAATATTTCCCCAAAAGAATGTTACAAAGAATGTTTAAAGCTGTTTTTCTTGGAAATATTTCAGATATTTATAAGAACTAGGAGCCTATGAATCCAGATAATCATAATGGTTAAACACATCTATTTCTAACCAACTTTTTCTCTGTTCATCAAACTTCTATGTTATTTTACTCTATGACCTATTTGCATAGGTACTTCTTCAACATTATAATAAATATTGACCATCACATGATCTCTTAGTTAAATAGGTCAATTTCAGTCTTACAAGTCACTGGATTTTTTTTTTTACTTTCAATTATTTATGATGTAGCTTTAGAAAATACCTGACACAGCTAATATGTGTTTCTTATGTTTCAAAAAGCAGCCACTGGTCACTGAAGCAGCTGTGAATGGGAAGTGGTCAATGCTAATAGACTGCTCTGGGCATCTCAGTAAGAAGGTGCAGGATGTGAAAGGCAATCACTGAGTTGGAGCTAATGAAAACCATACATAAAGATCTCATTTAATGTCAAGAGTTGCCCCTGAAGTTAAATGGGCCACAGATTCAGCCTGCTGCATTGGTAGTATAATGGAAGACCAGGCATGCAAGAGCATTCCTATAAAAAGCAGAAACTAAAATTTATTTCAATAACCACTGAATAAGCAAAAACATCATAAATCCAATACTTTAAGTCATTTCCTTTAGAAGTAGTGTCTTCTTCTCGGACAATATTCATTTCTTGTAAATAACCAAGTATGTTCTAATGCTGTCATTTTTAATAATGGCCTAATCTCCTTCAATAGGATTTTTTTTTTTACTAGCCTTAAAAGTTCTTCCACTATTTCTTGGTAGTATATCCTGCAGCTTTCTTCAGTGGTCCTACTGTAAAAACATGTAAGCACTCATGTTTTTCTTGTGCTGATTGTTTGCTTTGTTTAAATTAACATGTGTGTTAAAAGGCTATCCCAGAATTGACAACCTCATCTACCTTCTGCACCATTCATACTTACGCAAGTTCTGCCTGGCCCCTTACAAGTATAATTTGCATCTTTGCAAAAGAGCAAATTCCAATGAGTCAAAACTGTAATCTCTGCTTCTGAAACATAATCTTTATAAATAGAAATGCTAGAGTTTACCAACTGGGTAAGAGGTCCTACGTGGGCAGAGTTGAGAATTAGATCCCTAAGACAGGAAATTAGAAGACAGCCTCTTCCCAGGTATTTATTAGTAACTTGACGTTTTCATGGTTGCTAGGAAGACCCAACCAAAAAACTCCGAGGTGTGTTCAGAATTTAGATTGGATCAGAAACATATATATGAAGAGGGGCTGTGAAGGAACCGTAGTGCAATGAAAAATGGAGGAAGACCATGAAGAGAAAAAAATAGTCTCATGTAGGAGTAAGTGTGACCTGATGAACCAAACTCCATCAGTGTCCAAAAGTAGGAGCAGAGCTCAGGTTGGATGGTAGCATAAACTTGAGTGCCCTAGTGTGTCTGTAGCCAGGATAAGATGAGCACAATACCATTGATAAAAGAGCTCAAGGCGCTAGGCATTAAGGACAGACAGATCCAAGCTCTACTGTCAGCCTGGATCCCCACTGGTTGTGTAAGGTAGGCAAAGAGCTCAGCCTCATTTGCTTCGAGTAGGATAAGACTTCATCCCATAGGGTTGTTTTGATAATAAAAAGAATTCAGTATAATCAAGCACTTAGCATTGCCACAGTAAATACTAACAATGATTTTCGTTATTTGAGAGAGTGAAGAAAAAGCTGAAGCTATCTTAACCTTGGCAGACAATAAAGAGAACCTGAGCTACTATGCTCTGCTATGAGATACCATCTCCCACCAGCTTCACTGAGGTATAGAACCAGGGAAAAAAACTATGACCACCTCAGCAGAACTGCTGTAGATCAGGAAAACTAAACACATGTTGGCCTGGCAATGTAGCAAACAGCTGGACTGGGGCCCAGGCCAGATACTGTTGTCCTACAATCTAAGAGTCACTGGTTCAAATTTGAATTCACCAAATTATTTCTAGAAATATCTAGGGAAAAATTGTCCAGGTTACAAAATTTGGGGGCCAGGGAGATAGCTTAGTAGAATAAGCACTTGCCTGGCAAGTGTAAGGGTCTGAGTTCAATCCCTGGTTCCAACATACACACAGCAAAAAAAAAGTTAAGAATTTTCTGCTCAAGTAAGTAGAGGTTGGAGATTAATAACTTCTAGGAACAGATATTAGTGTATCTGTATTTTTACCCCAGACTAATGAAATCATAAATGCATGAAATTTAAAAGATATGATACAAAGAAAATTTAGCCACATTATGATACAAGGAAAAGCATGTCAAAATTTTCAGGCAAGAGTACATTTATTCCATAGTATTTCCTGTTCATCTTGACCACAGGATGATTCTTTTTAATACTTGACAAAGTCATTAGCATAATCAGATGTCAGGTACAACCATTGTTAAATATCAAAAACTGAATTACATCATTCACCAAGAGAAGTGTTTTACTGCATGGTTAGTAAGAAGTACTGATTACTTGTCTGACTTTTAAGGCACAGGTGAGCTTTTGTCCTTTAGAAAAAAATCTTAACTTTACAACTTTATATTAATTAGAAAGTATGAGTCTCAAGACAAAAAAAAACAGAACAATAAGAAGAAATGTGAAATTCTCAAGTCATTAAATTCAAAAACAAAAGCTACAAAAGAAATAATATTTGTTAGTGTGCTGTCTGGTTTTCTGGTGAGACTTTATAAAGAGTAAGCCTTATTTTCTAATGTTCATCAAGACCATTAAATTTAACAACTATCAATCTGGCAAGCTAGTCATTAATTATGTAAATGCAGACATAAAAATGTCTAGTCTAATAGAAACTGCTATCCAATTGTAGTTTTGACCCTCCAGTGAGAATTCTTCAAAGCCTTCCCACACCTGTACCTCATATAAAAACTGGAATTTTAAGACAAAACAATGAACGATCAGCTTCCGTCCTCAAGCTCTCCAGCACTTACAGCAGGTAAAAGTCTACATACTTAAAAGCTGACAAACTCAGTTAAGAAAGCATAATTCTAAATACACTCAGGAAAGGTACATGTGAACCCAACTTTATTTAGGAAGAAGGAATTTATTTCTTGAAACCCTAAACTGTGATCTGTGCATGTCTGATGTGTGTCTTCCGCGTGTTTCCTTGAGGATAACCCTGTTCTACAGAGGCCATGGTGATGTTTCCTGACCAGTAAGCAACTACTGTGCCTTCCCTGACAGAGGGGCGACTGGAATGGGAGACGTCAGCCATGAACTTCCCATGAGATGTTCATAAAAGGTGAGGGGGCACTTTTTTTTAATTTTTGAGGATGTATTGTTAACTAAAAACATCCTACTAATTTTTAAAAATTCAAGTTTAGCAATGAGGGTAAAAATCTCATAGTTCAGTTTAGGATTTGGTTCCAAAACTCTATTTACAGACACCTGCTGCCTGATACTTATTTTCCACCACAAGTTTAAACACAGTTTTATAAGCTCCTCGGCATCATTTTTACATAAGTAAAAAAAAAAAAAAAAAAAAAAAAAAAAAACTTAGAAAATCTTTTCATCTATTCAACCCTTTCTTCACCCTCCCACTGGAGATCTGGATTCATTTGTAGGGTATGTCCCCACTTAAGAATAATATCATCTAAATGTGAGCACTGTAGCTACACTCTGCTCTACATATCTGATGGGCTTTGTGACTTTAAATTTAATACATTAAGATGGAAATAGAGTACCTTGAGCTGGGGTGTCGAGAGTGTAGAGCAGATGTTTAAGAGACTTCTGGAGGGTTCTGAAACCTTCGTTAGCTTCAGCACGGGGATAAACCTTCTGCAGGGCCAGCAGTGCCCTAACAAGAGAAAAAAACAATTACAAGGCTTGTAGTCAGAAACAAAAGGGAATTCAAGGAGAAAATGACTATAGTACAGAAAATTATTCTGAAAAAGATGCTGCCTTTGTAATTTAATTATGTGTTTTCTGTTTACACACAAAATCCCAACAAAAATGTTCCTGAACCACAACCGGCAAGCTTTATGTTTCCAGGATTATAAAGCTTCAGAATGCAAAGACTTTGAAGAAAAGGAGGAAAGTTCCCAGCCTCTTTTTTTTCTGCTAAGAATTATAAGCAAATGTTTAGGAAAAGCAACTTGCAATGAAAGGATATCCTTTTGAATTAAAGGAAAAAGTAAATATCAGAGGGCATTTTCATTAAAAATCAAGCTCAGGTAAAGAACCCTATTTTCAAGAATAATTGTTGCTTAAGCATCTTATAAAAATTTATCTTTCACTAAACAAAGGTACTGTTTGGGGAAAAATGGATCTTTCCCTAATTAATAAGGGTATTTTATCCTCCAATAGGCCAAAAGTCACTCACCCAAAGATAGTTCAAAAATCATATCCATACTAATTGTCTGTCTTCATAGCTTTTCTGTGTTACCAATAGGATGGCCAGTACACAGTGGGCGCAAAGAGTGAAAAATTCCCTTTCGTGTGATTTCATTGTATATTTCAAAAATCAATCCAGTACTTAAGAAATTGTTTGTTTAAGGGACATTTTGGCTGAACTGAAAAGTCAAACCCAAGATTTCATGCCCTCCAGTCTAGTGCTCTAAAACTACACTACAGCCACAGACATTTTTAAGTTTTATTTTGAGATGGGTCACTAAATTGCTCAAGCTGACTTGAACTTTCGATCTCCAGCCTCAGTCTACCCAGTAATTGGAATGACAGGAGTGTGCCACCACACCTAGTTAAGAAATACCTTTTTTTCCTCTTATCATTATCATATTTTTTTTTAAATGCTATACCTACCCAAAAACTGTCTGGAATTTCACTGATAATGTAATTTATACTACTTATAAAGGCTGACTCAGTGTTTTGAGTGGTAAAAAACAAAAAGCTTTTGTTAACAACTTGCCATTATGTAGTTAAATGTAATACAAATTAGTTAATAGTTTCTCTGTCAATTATCTCAGTAAACTGAAAGCTTACTCTAGCAGTATGTCAAGCATGTGGGTATACATTTCATAGTAGCCTATAATATTTTGTACTTTGAAAAAATTTAATTAAAATCATTTAAATTTTAGCCCCCTGGACATAAATGAAAGCTGTGAAGAGCTAAACTTCAAGTATGGTCTAAATTAATTTCTTTTCTTTCCTTTTTTTTTTTTTCTTTTTTTGTACCTAGAATCAGTCTCAGGACCTTGTGCTTGCCAGGCCAGCACTGTGCCACTGAGCTATGTCCCCAGCCCCTCTAGTTTCTAGTACAGAAATATACATATAGATATGTATGCTTATGTAAATATACACAAATTGTGTATGTATGTACATATATACATACTTAAACTTTGGTTCTGTAATGATTCCATGAAGTCAGTCTTATTTGTCTTTATGTAGATAGGAAAATGAAAGTTGAAAAACTTACGTGATTTGCCAAGGTTAACCAGCTAGTAATAAGCACACCTGGGGTCTAATGTAAAAGTATGCATTCTGCTCACTCTGTGTATTTGCCTTAAACTTTGTTCTGTCTTCCGTGACCAGGAGAAAGAATATGCATGCACAGGACCCCGAGCTTCCTCAGCTTGCTCTACCAGCTGTGCTCCTAAGGCTCGGCCAGACCGTCTTTTCCAAGTCTACTCTTTACATGTGATGGTTGGCACAGGGCATTTTTAAGCTGACTCCACGACTCCAAGTTGCTTCTGGATCCTGGCACCTGCAGGCACCCACTGAGCAGGGTTCATGCCATGCATCTTGGTGAACCTCTTGGCCTGGCACCTGGTCTAACTTGCTTGCTCCCTTGTACCACAGTGCCCGTTTCAAATACTTAGCTCCTAGCAATCTCATTTAAACTGGAAGCACTATTGTTATTAATGTTGTTGATAAGGCATTAGTTTGAGCAGTTTTTACTATCAAACAGTAGTGATACCTGGCCCCCATCTTCTCTGAAGTCCTTTGATCCATTGACTAAGATATAGTAATTTACTCTATAGATTTCTCTTTCTGTTCTTCATCAGGAAAAAGGGGAAGTTAGGCAAAGTGAGCCACTTTATGCATAAAAATAACTTCTTAAAAACAGAATTGTGTGGTTTTTATCTCAATCTAGCCTTTTTCCTCATACATAGTGAAAAGCAAATACATACTTTCATATACCATTCTTGATTTTTGAGATTGTTCATTTTCATTAATTTCTGTCATTACATTATATAAACTTATTTTAGTGACTAGTTTATAGATATATAGTTTATAATTTAAAAAGATAAAAGCATCTGAAGGAAATGAAGGATTCTATGTGCTCTTTTGTTCCTTTTATTTATTTGACAAAAAGTAAAATAAACCAATGAGACTATAATTTGACGATCGAGTACATTTTTGTGAGGAAAGTATGGCTTGTAATGACACTGTTGGGCTGGTCAAATAGCTCAACAGATTAAAGCACCTACAAGCAGGCACAGGGGCCAGGGATTTGATCCCTGGGACTGTCATGCCAGCCCCATCCCCAGGGCGCACCTAGACTGTGATTGAGACTGGGCGTGGTGCACATGCCCATAATCTCAGCCCTTGGGAGGCTGTAAACAGGAGATTCACTAGAGTCTAATCTAGTAGTGAGACCCTAAACACCCTGTAGACCCTTCCCTAAAATACAAAAAAAAAAAAAAAAAAAAAAAAATTAATGACACTGTCAGCTTAATTAAAGGTAAGGATAAACATTTGACTTTCTAAGGATATTCCCATGAAACTCAAGAAATTTATTTGAATATTCTGGTCATTAAAGAAATTTAAAATAGTATGTAGTAGTTTTCTTCCACTATGCATTTGCAAACTAGCTAGACAGGAAAGTCGTAACCTAAGCACTGTCCGGTGAAGTCTAAATTCTAGCATGCCCAAATCAATTTTTATGAGAAAAACAAACTTTAAAGTGATTACTTCTTTAAAAAACAAAAAATGTAAACCTTTGAGACATATATACCAAAATCAAAAATCACGGATTATTTGGATACACACAAAGGCGACCAAAGCCCTTGAGGTGACTTGGAAATATTTTCTACTTAGGCAGTTTCAGTGATCAAGATTCACAGAGCTCAGGGTGTCCTTCAATGAGCCTGAGCCACTGATCCTCATTCAGAACCTTGTGCTTGCCCAGCCAGCACTGTGTCACTGAGCTATATCCCCGTTCTCAGACACTCTGCAAAAGCAAGTGACAGCACAGCTGTTAGGACGGGAACTCCACATCACTGCCTCCTGGACTCTCTGATGAACTTGGTGGCCATGCTGCATGATGTTTTGCTTAACTAATCCACCTGCTCATTGCTCCAATCTGCAGGAAGGTGCTGAAGGTTTATTTGCTCTGCATTAAAGCACATACCTAACAGTAATCCTTACAGGAAATATTAACACAAATACAAGACTTCTTTGTGAACAATAACATTCCACTTAATTCTCACATTGTTTTACCTGTTTGCCTTTTGAAGAACATCAAATAGATTGCCTACTGATGTGTTATTCTGAAATACATCCGGGAAACTAGAGAGAAACTGCCACAGGGTTGTCTGCTCCTGCACTTGTGAGAAGAAGGATAGCACCTTGACTACTTCCTGAAACACCAACTTCTGGTTAGTGGGATCACTCGATACCTTAAAAGATAAACACAGGGAATGCAACTTCATTATTTGTGATTTCATGCTTTATTGTCATCCAAAGCCCAGACATCCAGGTTTTCCCATAAAAGGTTTTTTCAGAGTTTCTCTCAGCTTGAAGCCATCATTGATCTGGGAAAACTGCAATCATTTTTAATATTCATAAACATAATTGGATACTTTCCCTATAGATCCAGAAACTGGCGTATTGAAAGTTTCATCAACAAAACTCTATTTTTGTAAAATATTTTAAGTTGTATGTTGGTAATTAAAGCAAAATTAACTTCTGAGTAATGTTTTTGGTTTTCCTTGGCACCTGATTAACTGAAGCTTACTTTTACTAGAGCTTATAGTTTTGGGTGGATAACCCTTAAAATTAATATGTAAACAATTAAGAGATAGAAATGTAGTACAGACATATTCATAAAATACAGTGTATATTATCCCACGTAGAAACACAGTCACCAAAATGTCTACTATTAGAATTAGAAATATATAATGCAGTGAAATATTTCTGAAGTTCTGTTTGCAATGCCAGACATTTTACTTATAATAAGTGATTATTATTAAGAGACTCTATATGATAGTCCCAAGGAAAAAAGCATGATTTTCAGCTTTATTCTAGATCATGGTAATATTTTCAGAGAATATGTACATATATATAGTATTTGATACAGGATGTCACTATGCAGCTTGGATTTGTAGTGATCCTCCTGTTTCAGCCTCCCCAGAGCTGAGATTTCAGGTGTGCACCACACATCCAGTCTTGGTGACCAGCTCAGAGCGGGGCTGGCATGGGATGTAGTACCAGGGATCAAACCTGGGTCCCTGTGCTTGCCTAGGCAGGCACTTAGGCTACAGAGCTATTTCCACAGCCCTCTTCATTATATTTTTGACTCAAAATAATTTTCTTAATAAGCTTCTTAATACTAGTAAAATTGAGCCTTCAATCCATCCTAATTCAAGGTCTTTCACACTAACAAAATAAGTTTGAACAATATATTTTGCCCACATAGTCTACTCTTGCAACCTTGCAAATTTGTCAAGAATGGATTTTAAGTACCTTATAGTGGATTGGGTTGTTACCTAGTGTCTCTACTCTAGTCCTTTTGGAAGAACTCATATTACATAAAGGTAATTTTTAAAAAATTTTAATAAAACTCAAAGAAAAAGTTTAAAATACTAGAAGTAGACATGTTTTATTTATTTCTATGTAAAAGTTCAATAAATTCTTAATGTTTTGATATTTCATTCTATGTGGGTTTCACTAAGTGCAGGTCACTGGTAGTTTATTCTCATCTATGTCATAAATAAAATAAATCAGTTTCATCATATGCATAAACATCATATTGTCTCCCCAGAGTAAGAAGCTGAAAGAGTAGACAAGACCCAAGAGGTATAATAGAGATTGTGAAATGGGAAGAAAATGCTCAAAATTAAAGAGAAACTGGAATGGGAGAAAGGAGAAAAGAAAGGGAAAAAGAAAAAGTAAATAAATACATATATAGATGTATATGCATGAAAGAGTTATACTACTAATTGCTGTTAGCTCATTGAAAGGAAAGGTGTATGCTTATACTGTTTCAGCAATTTTTATACTGGTATTTTGTAATTTGAGCAATTACTTTGAAGATAACAATAATCAATGTCCTGACCATTGTTACTACTATAATCTACTATAATCTTGTTTTAAAATTTTATATGGTTTTTATTGTTTATCTTTCTTTTCTTTAAAACAAAAATCTTTAAATAAACAAATAATATGTACAAGCAGTCATTAGCACCCTACGGTAGATGTCCTCAGTTTTAATGTATAATATTTTAGCGAGAGCAATATACACTTTCAGCAAAAATGAGTTTTTAAAAACCAGATCTGAGGTCAATGAGGAAAAGAAAAGACATTATTCTAACTTCTGGAGTTCTATTGCTCCAATCGTTTAATTATTAAACTTGCATTGTATCTTGAGTAATCTCACTCACAGATGTGAGAAAATAATCATTTTTACACATCATTGAGCAAAGCTATAATTATGTCATCTGCAAAGGTATGTCAACAATAACCATAATGCAATATTTCTACTTCAGCATTGAAATAATTTCAATCCTACACATTTAAATGGTACATGAACATTACTTAGCGTTAAGCATTGTGTACAGATATCAGTGTGAAGAATATTTGCAACATTTGCCATTCCATGGGGCCAGGGAGATGGCTCAGTGGAATAAGCACTTCCTTGGCAAGCACAAGGGCCTGAGTTCGATCTCTGGTTCCGCAAAAAAGATCTATACTCACCTGAGAGAGCTGTTCTTTTAATTCCTGGAGAGAAGACTCTAAAAGAGTCATGTTGGCAAGGCAAAAGCTGTTAAAGATATTTTTTCCTAGAGTGATCCAAAAGAAGTTGGAATCTGCCCTGTATCTTGGATAGTTTTCACATAGTTCTTTTCGTACATCTTCTGAGGTTGAATTTTCTTTTATCAGCTAAGAACATGTAAGAGAGATGGCATGGCATTAGTAAATGTAGATTTTAAAACACCCTATTCTTAAGAAAACTAACTTTTCCTCACAATAGCCACATTAAAATCCTGCATTTGTAGAGCAGAAATCCAGGTATGTTAACTCTTCATAGTGTTTCCTAGAACACTGATCAGAATCTTTAGATTTCCAAAAGAGAAAGTTTGTAAGGTCCATTCTTGGGAATAATTGTTTCCATTTACAGAAATAAAAAAATGGATTGTTTCATTTTAACCTCATACATACAAAGCAAAAAGGAATATATATATATATATATATATATATATATATATATGTGTGTGTGTGTGTGTGTGTGTGTGTGTGTGTGTGTGTGTGTGTAACTAAAAACAGTTAAAAATTATTTTCAGAAAAGAATCATTATAATCCCCTTTTTATTCCATAGTGCAGTTTAGTCACTTATACAGTAAGTTTTTCAGGCTTAATGTGAACACATTCATCTCCATTGATTTGTTTAAGCATTCACAGAGTGCACCACACATATATCTAGTTGTAGCATTCCAGAGATTCCCTCCAAAGCTCATTCTTACAGCCCAGTGAGGTGAGGTCCAACTTCATCACCTCTTTAAATCTGTATCTACACTCTGCCTTCCAGTGGCTGAACTTCTAAATATAATGGAACAAGCCAGGGCCACTTATCTAAGACGTACTATAAGAGCTAGCCTTCCAGTCATTCATCCGTGTCCTCTCCTAGCATTACACATAAACTCACTCCCAAGTGATTTCTCTCTTCATTCTTGCAAGAGTTGCAGAAAGCAGTAAAGAAAAGGAAAGAGGAATCCGAGGGATTGCTGACATAGGCAACAATATGTCATCCTAATTTTTATATCCCTTTTCTGCTCCAACTACTCTAAAAATATGTATCTATACATATAAAATTCACTTCTTTTTGCTTATCTCCCCTGGATATAAAGCTTTGTGCTGCTTCACAAAATTCTGAAGTTTCATTCCATCTGAAAAAGAGAACTAGGGAGTTTTGACACAATAAAACTGTACTTTTGAGACTAATTTTACATTCTACATGCTAAAGAATTTATCTCACCTAATGTAAGAATTTTCTAGGAGCCAATATGGATGAAATGAATGCAATAGAATAATGTTCCCTACTTTCCAGACTGACCTAATTTGGAGAAAATTTTAGACTAGAATGATATGGGCATATAGAAGAGATTCCTTCCAGACAGGAAGTTTTAGAGACCTACTATATAAATTAAACTAAACATCTAAATTGTACCCAATGGAAAAGTCTCTCTCTGCCAGCAATAGCAGATTTCCCTAGATAGATACAGTAGCTTTTCCTGCACCCACTTTCATGCTGTGCCTTTGTTTGTACACATGACCCCATTTATTGAGATGCTTCAATTGACAAAATATTAATTTAAGAGTCACTAAGATAGGTTAAGCAACAGTGGTTCTAGTTACCAGAATGTGAATAAAGGTTTCATATTTTGTCTTATGTTTTAGATAGAAGAAATTACCGTGATGTGGATGAATCATTAAAATATGTATAGAAATCCAACAGAAGAGAGGGAATAATATTTCTAAAATAACATATTGATAATTATCCAATGATCTTCTCATTTCTGAAAGGAATGTAAAGCAGAGGCCACTATCCAGACCAGCCAAACAGCCTTAATGAATCTGAGTACTTGTGAGACAGCAAGGTAAGATAGGGATTGTAGTCAATAATAAAGTATTTGTATGCCTAAAGCCATTCAAATCTAATTTCCTAAAATGCCCCCCCACACACTTATGCTTGTACACAAACATACATGTGTACATGTTTAGCTCACAGACTACCACTTAATACCTCTTATAAAAATTATACTCATCTTTCAGTGTGGAAAATTATAATCACTAGGAAATGGAGAGACATCCACTGGTACAATCTGGAAAAATGTGCTAAGAGGATTTTCCCACATAGAGGAGATATTCCCCATAGCCTGGCTTTTTCCAAAGACACTCTTCCTGTGGATGAGGCAACAACTTCAAAGAATGTGAAAGCTCCAATGTTTCACCCTGCTTCTAAATATTAAAACATCATATCTAAGGACACCTAATTTCTTACTAAATAAGAACTTTAAATCCAATTAAGGAAGTTATAGGAAGGAAAATAAGTAAACAAGAACTTAAGGAATTCACTATGTCATATTAGGTTGTTACTGCAGAAATCCTAGGAATGTACCTGAAATACTACGTAAGTGGGAAAGGTGCTTCCAGTACCTTCCAATGTGAAATGCCAGTCTCTGAACCTAACAAGGAGGCTAACATTCTTTAGCCTCCTTACTATCTGCCCATTACAAAACCAAATGAAATACCTTTTCCAAACCAAGGACCCATGCAAGCACTTGACTGCCATTGAAAGTCGCTATTCCAGTACTTTCCAAATCAAGAGTTGGACTGGGAAATACTGTGGCTAGAGGGAAAAGAACACATTAAAATTCTAAACACATACACAAAAATTGGCAGGATCACATAACAATCAATAACTCTCCTCTGTAGCCTCCTAAATCCCACAAAAAAAAAATGTGCTTAAATATGTCTCTTCTGTGAAACTTTGATTTTGGCAAAATGGCAAATTCTGTGAATTTGCTTTCCACATAAAATTGTGATAGTTTTGGTTCACTCCTGTTATTTCTCCCAATTATTTATACGTCATTTGCTTTCATTCTAGTTTATGTCATTAAACTTCATCACCAATATTATTGTCCCATAAAGGGAACAATTTCTGTATAGGACTGGAGGATTTGAGGTGCCTCCACTAGCTCCAAAGGTCTATTACATCCAACATCTGTTTAAAGGATCTGCCAATGCACATCTGGTGATAATGGTCTTGCTTTTTAATTATCCAATTGGGATGCTGAAATCTGCTTAGCATTGTAAATTCTCTCCTCCCCAAAGTACTTTCTGGATGATATTTCAGATCAAATAAATGGGATAAAGCAATTAATTCAGCCTACAGTATATTCCAATTAAGCAATTCCCAAAGTGGCCTCATGTAATGCTATTTATAATGAAGTAGAGTTTTCTGAGTTTAGAGAAATAGCTAGAAGTGTACACTCATATTGACATCATCAATAGTCAATAAGCCAGTATACTGACTTTTCTAGATTTTATACCTAGTTATTTGTTATCATCACAAAGAATCCTAGTATTTAAGATACCAATAACTTGTCATTAGGGACTGTGCCTTATTCTAGTGTCCATGGGGCTGAAATATTTGCTATCTGATTACTCTAAGCCAAGGAAATGCATGTATGAGATATCTGACCCAAGGAGGAACATAATCTGTGCCTATTGAGTGAGACAAAGTTTATGGGGCCATAAGTCCATAATGTTATTTCCACTGTGTTTTAACCTATGAACCGCATACCCACAGATCATTCATAACAGAACATCAGTGCCTTAAAATCATCGTGTTCCTACTACCTTAACCCAAATCTTTTTTAATTTAGTTCATAACTTGTATTGAAATGTTATTTAATATTACAGTGTCTTCAACATTTCATGAAAGTTTTAAAGATGCTCTTTCTTCCCAGAGCACCTATCACATACCAGCACAACAATATTTCTTGTGTTCACTAATACATCCTTAGGCCCTAGGACACTGAATATGATAGCAGGCATCTAATAAATATTTGTCCAGAGAATGTAAAATAGTTCTCTGATTATTTAGTCTTAGATATGAACATATTTTATGACTATGGCATCAAAATCATTTGGGTGCAATGCTTGGAAACATGTGTTTTTAAGAAGTAACTCAAGAAAATTTCCTATACGAAAAAAAAAAAAAGATTTGAGAGCCACTCTTCTAGCTGTGAAACAAATAAAGAACCACACTGAAGACTGTGCAACTGAGTATTATGTGGGAAGAAGAAGCAGACAGCTCAAAGAGCAGTGGCCAAGAAATTAATCTAGTACCAATTCTCCTTCAAGACTATTGACACAACAGTTAACATGGTGAGCCTTATATTCTTTACCTGTAAAACAGAAAGGTTGGACAAATCTCTAAGATACTTTCTAACAATTTTATTACTAGGTTTTCTTGAGATCCCAATATGATCAAATTATAGACAACTCAAATCAAAAGTCAATTCTGGAACATAGAAAAATTCTCAATATCTAAGATTCTGTTCATGGGCTTTCAGTAAGAACTTCATTTGAAATTATTCTGAAGAATTTTGCATGATTGGACTACCACATTCAGGAAAACATGAGTAATATTTGGATCTTATAGGGATATTCTGAACATTCCATTTCTGTTTAGAAGGTTGAAGAATAAACCTTTAGAGATAAGACCTTTAGAATAGGCTCTAATAGGCCTATTCTAAACTGCAGAACAAAGTTAGCTTACGTGGTGATGCATGTCTTCCATCTGGAACTTGGGTGCTCTGGAGTGGTAAATTGCTGTTCTTTGGGTTGGATGATTTTTTCATAAGTGCACTGGAAAAGAAAAACAAGAACTTTATGACTTCACCCACATTAAGTTCAGTTAGAGGAATGCATTATGTGACAGATTCCAGATTGTCCAATAACTTCCCAATGTTTCATCTACCTTCTCAGACATTGAGAAGGAACTCCCTTAGTCACACACCAAAGAATATGTAAGCATTCCTACAAGGTAAACTTTTAGTCAGACAAAATGGCCTAGATAAGGTTTACACATAGTCAACTTTGTTTTAATCTTGTAGAGAGAAAATTAGTTTGAAAAGCACAGCTAAACATTGCAAACACATTTTTCCCTTCAAAGGTTGATGGATGGGTTGTGAAATAGCTCAGTGGACTGAATGCTTGCTTAAGCAAGCAAAAGGACTAGGTTTTGACCCATGGTGTTGGTCCCACTCATGGGCACACTGAACTGACCACTGAACCTAGGCCTTGTGGTGCACACCTGTAATCCTAAAGCTGGTGAGGTTGAAAATAGGAGGATTACTATGAGTACAAACTGCATAGTGAGACCTTGCACCAAATGCATACCACTAATAATAAAATGATGGACTCCAAATGATTAGAGCCCAAGAGAATTATAAAGACTGAAACAAAAGCTTATTTGTCAACAATAAAAGAAAAACAAGTTTTTACATTAAATTATAGATGTCATTTTAATTATTTTTGATTAATATTTATTAAACAGATTTAAGGAAGAAGGAAAAATCAAACATTTATTTAGTATCTAGTATTTTTCAGGAACTGTGATTGGTGTCATCACAAGTTGGGTTTATTTTGAGAAAAATGGGTTCATGTCAGATATGAAAGAATAATATTACAACTGATTTTCAGTTGTGCTGAATGTGTCAGTGAAATTGATAATAGCACTGTGGCACTAGAAATTTCTGTACAATGTATCACACTAGTTTTTGGAACAAAATATTATTGGACCTTCCAACAACTTTATAGTCCTCATTTTAAAAATTCATTTTCTGTTTAGTTAGTTATTAAAACAAAAATAATTATATTTTATTGAAAAGCTGGATGTCTAAAAGTAAGTGAAAGTTGTAGGCATTTCATAGGTGAAATCAGTACAAACATTTAAATATACATTCTGAAAAGCTGAATTTTCTGCAACCATTTATTAAAAAGCATAATTAAGATACATAAAAATAGGAAGAAGTTCTACCTACTATTTTGATTCATTTTGATTTCTATTTTAGAAACAAGATCTTTGTGATATAAAATGGAAAATTATGGTTTGTGTACATATTCTCTTTATACATTTATTTCACAACAAGGAGAGGTAATATTTATTTTTCTTCTCCAGTGTTTTTCAGTGTTCCCTTAAAATGTACTGGTTGTTACGAAAGTTTTGCATTTTAATATGTATTTGAATTATTCATGACCATGACTGTATTCCCCTGAATCTGTTTTACATTCCTTACGCTGACTATTTCAATGGGAAAAACCATTCAGATAAAAATAAGAACTGACCTGAACTTTGTTCCTGTGCTCAAAAAGAAGTTTCAAAAGTTTTAGAAAGTTGGGTTTATTTTTCTTTTCCTTGATTTTCTTCAGTGTATCTTGTAATACTATAAGGAAAACTACTGAATCTCAATACATTTTGAAAATAAAATGAAAAACTGCCTTCATAAAAATTTTAAGGACCAGGGACAGCAACAAACACGAAAGGGGGAAAATGACAAAGATCAAAATACCAATGACTGAGCAAGAGAAAACAGACTGAATAATAGATACGGGGAAGAAGACCAAACAAAGAACAAGTGATGGAAGAGGTCAATGGAATCATAAAAGCATGCTCAGAAAGAAACAAGGCTGCACCTGATTCAAAGACAACAATCCACCAATCTTGTGCTCTAGGATTCCTACCAATATTCTTTCAACACCAAAACAGCAAGCTCATCTCCTTTCCAGTAAACAGTGGGCTTAGCATGTCTGAGCTACCTCAGCACTAAAGTGGCTGCTTCAGACAAGGAACCATGGAGGTTCCCTTTCTAAGATGACCTTTCCTAGATCAGGAAGTATCCATTGTGACATAGTTGTTCATATCCTGCTGTGTGGCCTTTTAGTAGCAGGGAGGACTTTGGATATCCTGTGTGTTCTGCTTCTCCTCTTGCTGAAAAATACCCTCAGTTTTATTATGGATTTTATTATGGTGGAATGGCATGTATCCACTTCCTTAGACATCAAAACTGCTTTCTTTACATAAAAGGGAAACCACAAAATAAATAAGCAACAGACAGTATATGTGTAAGAAATGTGAATTAAGGCTATAAATCGATATACAAAATACTTCCCTCAAACAAAGGTAATGAATTTTGTTAAATTACTCAGACAGCCTAGGAAGAAAGTCAGTCTCATGGAACTAATGACATTCTCCAAACTTTCTAATGAGTATGGTCATGCTTCTAGACAAAGAAATACATTTTTCTTAGTGTGATGGGTGACAGACATTACCCTTTTCATTATTTCCCACACTTACTTTGAACAAACTTATTTACATCCATAAGTAACTATTGCTACTAGTTCTCCATTCTAGCCTGTAATATCTTTGATAGCCAGCACCATGCATCATTCTTTAAATTCCCAATAAATGCATAGCATAGGAAATAATGAACTACAAGATCTCATGATCTCATAGTAGAATAAACAGCCTGTACTGCTGTGACATGACAGAAAAAACTCTGGAGCTTGAGGATTCCTTTGGAATTCTAGCTCTATGTCTTCCTGAAAGACCTCAGCTGTTGCATGTCTCATCTCAAAACTAGGACTGCAAATCCTTATCACAAAGTTGTGAGTGCAGTATCACAAGAACTGTGGACACAGGATGTCTGCGCGGGCCCTGTCTTCATAGGTAGGCATTCACTACCATTAGCTTTTGTCGAAGATATAATCCATCTAGAATCCTAGAACCTTCAAGAATGCAGAAGGGATGTATCCTATCATTTTATAGCCCTGTAACCAGTAAGCACTGACTAGCAGATTAGGATGAGGCATTGGACCTCATTAATTTTCATTATCAATATGTGAAAGGAATTTCTAGTAGTATTAATGATCAATTTTCCCATTCTTACACAGGCAAATTTTTGAGAAAAATCTACAGTGTGCTGGATTAGCAGATGGTGGGATGTTTAACAAGTGGCCAGCACTGTGTATTTGGTAATAAAGAATATCACTTGAAACAATCAATGGCTGAAGAAGCATTTTTTTTCTAGTTGGCTTTGGCCCAATCTCTATAGATGTATAGCTGATTCTGCAAGATTCCTAGGAAGCGGAAGCATCCAGGGACTCTTATACTGTACCTGCCATATTCACTGATTAACTCATCAACATATATTAAATTCCTTTTATATGTATTGCAATGAGAAAATCAAATAAGAAAACCATGGATTATAATACATTAATGGCAATGGATAAGCAAGGACATGCACAGGGGACGGTTAGAACACATGATAGGGCCCCCAAATCTGAGTTATCACTGATAATTTTGTAGGTTATAATCAGAAGCCTATTTCAAGACATTTGTTAGCTTAATATTTTTCCTTCGCTTTTTCACTAGACCAGTGGTTCTTTTCTAAGCACAATTTTACCTGCACCCTGAAGGGGATATTGACAATGTTTAGAGACATTGTTGGCCAACATAACTGAAAGGATAAAGTGATAATGACACCTAGTAAGTAGGTAGAGGCCAGTGAGGCTGCTAAATGCCCTACAACGTACAGCACGACAAAGGACTATCTGCTCCAGGTACTAACTGTATCCACACTGGAAAGCTGAGCTAGACTGTGGCATCCACATTTAGCAATAACTTGTCCCCATTCCACTCCCCCAGACCAACTTAAGAGACTTAAAATTCCTGCTCTGAAGAAATGGCACAGACTCTATCTCTTACTGGATATTTCTGTGATATATATTAAGATGTTATGCAAAACTAAAATGTCCCATAAATTTAACATGTGGGCCCATCTGACTGTACAAAATTCAGCTGTGGAAGTGAGCTGAGACTGTCTGACTCAGCTCACCAAGTGACCATCGCATCATTTAACCAATTTTTACTGGACTGTATTACAGTACCCTACCATGGGGTTGGTTGAGGCCCTTTTCTTGAAGATGCTGAAGAAAAGGACTTTGCCTAGTGGCATTTACAGATCACTCTTTGGAGAAAAATCCAGTAAAGGAAACATCTTGAATTTAAGAATTTTATTGCACTAGGAGGAAAACTAAACCCAGAATAGATTTGACTTCTTCTCAGACATGTCTACCAACAGTTACATTTAGGAAATGTCACATTTATATATACTACCATAAAGGTAGAACTTATGCTCCTATACTGGTGTCAGTATTTCCTGTGAGAGGGAAAGAGTACCTGGATAGGTGATATCCGTGTGTGTCACGGTAAGTCTGTCTATAAAAGGAATCCCTGCTAGGAAACAGACATACGGCAGCTTCTGGAAAGAAAAATCTAACAGCTTTTTGTCTCTTAAGGATGAGTTAAATTTTTCTATCTATTTTTTTCTTTTTCCTCAGAATTCTATTTATATCGATATATAGTGACATCTGGAAAGATGTGAAACATGCTCTAAGCCCACTTGTGATGTCAGCTCCAGATGACATTCATTATTGACTTTAACTACAGATAGAAACTCAGGCCACTCAGAGGGTCATCAAGGACCTTGCATGTTGGATGCAGCCATCACTCCTAGCTGCCCTAAAGCAGAATTTTACATCATTATTTATTTATTTTTTTGTGCATTTGGTATAGGATTGCACTGCACAGCTCAGACTCCTAATGATCCGCCTGTTTTCAGCCTCCCAAGCACTGGGATTATAGATGTGCACCACCACGCCTGGACTCAGTCACTGGCTCAGCGCACCTGAGGTGGGGCCAGTGCTGCACGTTGGACAGGGATCATGCCCTGGTCCCTGTGATTTTCTATGCAGGCACTTAGTCTGCTGAGCTATATCACCAGCCCTTTGAGAATTTTAATTATCTTGCATTTCATCCTGACCTTTGTTCTCTAAAAAACATGCACACACCAAAAATAATTTCAGTTTTTCCTAATTCAAAGCATCTCTCTCTTCTAGTGGCCTAGCTATAATCAAGATTGAGAAATGCCTTAATGTGCCCTGTCTTAGAGTCCATTTTTGTTCTTAGGAAAGACTTTAGAGTTATGTAATCTGAACAAACTGATTTCTAAGTTTTTAGAGGCACTCTGCTGGGCAGATGAAGTAATGGTTTAAGTGATGAAGGGTATACTGGGAACATGTGGAATAGGGAGATAACTCACAGTGTCTTTGGGTAACAGTGTACATTGTGTTCTATGGGCAGATTCATTTGGCAGTGTTGCAAGGCAATTGGAGCTCTTTCCACCACAGCTGGAAGCACTGCTATCTACCTGTTCCTCTCTGGTGACTAGGTGGATGCCTCCCTCTTTTTCTCTTTCACTTAGTTCTACGTTTCTTTCCCCATGGTCTACCTCAAAATCACACCTTCTTTTATTCTGATAGACTATATACTAGCCATCCTTACTAATCATACTTTTAAAGACCTCTGGGAGCACTATCCTGACATCTCCTCACCCAAACCTACCTCCATTCCGCTAGTACACCCAACATTAAGTCATACATTCCATGGGCTCAAACAATGGCTTAAGCATCCCATGTAACTATTCTTCATTTGTGTCTAATGTTGTGGGCACAGTGAGAGCAAAACAAATAACCACCATATTTATTGTGTTTTAAGTAGTTCAACAGTTATCTTGCCTCTATTTCCCAATGGTTTGTAAATTCTACAGGGTATGAAATGTGTCTTATTCACATCTGTGTGTAAAATGACCTCCATGATCTCTAGCACACTGCACAATTCAATGCTTAATCATTCCTACTGAATGCATGAGCAGATTGCTCCGAATGGCTATTACTATACGCTTCCTGTTTGTTCTTAGAAAGTGAATTTTAATTTTTCTTTTTACAGTAATTCTAGTTAAAATAGTTACCAAGTGAATATAGTTCAAACTTAAAACCATACGAGACCTATATATCTTAACTCATCTTTGTAGTCAAGTGAGAGCAAACATCTGATTTACATGTGCTTGTCTTATATTCTCAATAAAATATTTAGACTAATTCCTATGCTCATCTATATTTTTCTATAGTAAATATAACCCTTTCAGTCATTAAAAGTTATCCCCAAATAAAGTTGGATTAGCTATTTTAAAGATCTGTGGAAGCTGTATAATAGAAGTGCAGGTATGAATCTAAACACCATGACTCATAGATCAGCATCAACCAGGATAAAGAGCACATCTGTAGAGGCAGTGCTTCTCAGGTTCTTCAGAACTGCTGAATCAATTCAAATAATAACCCTGTGAGCCCTGAGGGATGAGTTTGGCCATTCACTAACTGTGTGAGCTACAGTATACCCAAGGGCTCCCACCATTTGATGTATTCCTAGAGGCGCTGTAGGGGAAGGACGAGGGTAAGATCGATGATGTCAGATTATCTGTTGTCCAAAAGAACAAGAAAATCATAAATATAAACATTTGTGTTTTCGGATGTTTAGGTACTGTGCTGAATATTTTTAAAGCACCTCATCCTGAAGCTAATAACTAGAGAAGTATGAAGTTAATAACAGAAGGCTAGTGCCAAAAGCAAAAGTCACATCAAAACACTTGGCAGCTGACCAGCAAATAGTGACTGCATTGTGATCTTATCTTCCAGAATAGAACTCTATTAAAAGAAACATGGTGGGGCTCTTTTGATGAGAACAAAAGGGACACTTCATTCTTCCCTTACAGAACAAAAAAAGAAGACTGTTTTGTTTTTATTGAAGCTGTGCTGTTGAATCTTCCTTCACCAGGAAGAAGCAATTTAGTGGTTTACCCAGTGACTATGCACCAGCTTCACTCGCTAGCTATAGAGAACATAAAAGTTAATAGCATGGTGGGAATATCATTAATGCAATTTATTATTATACATAATTTCCTAAATTAAGCTCCAATTACTTGGTAACTCAGAAAAAAATACTGAATACACTCCAATATACAACTTGAGCTAGACAAACTACCTCGGGTTTAGAATAAAAGTAAAAGATGTAGACATGACCAGTTATCTAGAGAATAATTAATGGAAAATGAATCTAGACTTTAGTCTTAGTTCCAAAACCAACATATGTCACTCAACACCAGTGAGTTAGATTCAATATATAATCACAAGGAAAAATACCTCTTTGGAAGAGAGAATACATACACCTTACATACCATGTGTGTGTACACATGTGTATAATGAACTATTCCTTTCAGAGTTAGTTCTTTATTTATAACAAAAATGTTATAAATAAGAAATTACCAGGTGAGACTTCAATCCAACTATCAAATTTATACATGATGGGTATTTGTGTTTTCAACATATCTTTTAAGGTTTGCTTCACAAAATGTCCACCTCACAGTTGTTCAGCAAGGTGTTTGTTTGTTTGTTGTTTGCTGTGAAGCCAACTGAAAGCACTTCCTACTCCAAATATGGAGAAAATGGAATTCCGGAATCCTCTCGATTCTTCACTGTGCTATCTCCTATTACTGCTATTGATTTAATATTTCCCTGCTCTGGCTGGAAGATTGGCATAAATCATGCCTAATTTGTCACTCGGGCAGGTATGAGTATGAACTCTACAACAGTAGAAAATGCTATTCTTCCTTTCATCTCACCTTTACACTGATTGCACCAGAACATAGAGGCTCCGGATGGATTTGATCTCTTACAGAAACATACAGTGATACAAGGTTTGCATCTGTCTACAGCTTGCTGTTCTCAGAAAAGTACATCAAGTCATTTGCTTGCTTAAAACTTCCCCGTGGCTTCTCACTACACTAAAGATACTGATCCTTTCACCTCTTCCTCCCTCACTGAGTCTGTGTGCTCTTTCTCTTGTATTCCTTTTTGACACATCCCCATCCCCTCTGATCAAATCTCCCAGGGCTCCAGCCACGTTAGCTGACTTTCTGTTCCTCTGAATTCTCAGGTTTGTCCCCACTTCAGGGTCCTTCTCTTCCAGATGTTTACATCTGTGAAGGGTGCTTCCTCAGCCTTCCAGTCTCTACCTGAAAGTTACCTTGAAGCAGAGGACTTTTCTTACCACTCTATTTTTTTTAATTTTTACTTTTGTTGTTGTTGTGGGATCTCACTATGCAGTTCAGACTCATAGTGATCCTCCTGTCTCATCCTCCCCAGTGCTAGGATTATAAGCATGCAGCACAATGCTCAGTTTCAGAATGGCAAGACAAGACTTGGCTTTCAAGTGTGTATGGTGTGCAGCACTGGGGATCAAAGTTGGGACCTTGTGCTTGCCAGGTAGGCGCTTACACTGCTGAGCTATCTCCCCAGATCTTACCACCCTAATTTTATTATTATTGTTCTTGAGTATTTTTTTTTCCATTAGTAGGATCAAATTTAAGGCTCTGCTTATACTAAGAAAACTCCCTTCTGCTCAACTACAGTACACTCCAGCCCTCTTGCCACTATAGTAAATCCTTCCATTTTAACTTTTTCCTTCTTTGGCTCCTTCTTTACTTTTCACAGTATGCACTTTTATTTAAAATTATTTTAATTTTCTATTCAAATGCTGAATGGAAATTTCACTTTGTCAGCTAGTTTTGCTGAAGTTATTTCATTTTTTTCTTTTTTTATTAATTTTATTGAGAAGAAAACTAGCAATGAGACAGTTTCAAAACCAATTAGTAGGACAGTTTTAATAATTAATACATTATATATTGTTGCCTTCAAAGTGGTTATTCATAGTAAAAGATGCAGATATGATATCCTGTCCAAACACTATTAGTACAAATCTTTCTTCTTATTGAATTAAGAGAAAATAGCTGCATTTCTATCCTAACTATTTTGCATATACAGATACAAAATGGTCCTTCATTGTACCCCCTTTTTTGCTTAGTTTTGTCAGAGATGGGTATTCCATTGCCATTTAACTATTGTAGGTGCATGAATTCAGCAAAATAACCAATATAGTCCAGTAGTCCATAATAGTAGTGGGTTATCTGCAGAACTGGCAATGTCAGAAGTTGCTGACCTGAACTTTTTAAAGTTCAGCATATTAATATGATTTTACTTTTTATATCTCATGTCTATACTTTTCTGCTGGATGGTTAAGATCAAGATAAAGCAAGACCTATATAATGAGCAGTTTAACTTTTGCATCTGATAGGGTCAATCAAGTCCCCTCAGGATTTACCCTGAAACCCTGTACTGCAGTTTGTAGACCCTTTGTCAGTGTCAGCCGGGTGAATGAGGCATGGCCATTGATTGACCAATTCTAGCTGGCACAGTTACGTTATTCCACCTTTGATCTACTTGCTTCTTCTTTTCATGCGTTGTCTTTCACTCAAACTCAAGTAACAAAGAGTTACAGAAATTAACTTAGTCACCTTTGTATCATTATATTTGAAATGGTGCCTGGCACATGGAAATATCTCAATTGCTATTTCTTGAATAAATTAATAAATGAATTAATGAAAATCAGAATTTTTCTAAGCATCAACCCCTTATTAGAACAACAGAATTTATGTGAATTAGCAACCCAACAAATAATTGTCCCAAGTTATTTCCCATGCCAATTCTTGACAAGGTAAAAGCAGCTTGCAGTTGTTCTCTCTTAAAATATCAACCATACTGTTTGATGACCAAAATAATGAGTATGTCATTAAAAGGAAAAATTTAATGTTTAAAGCTAAGAATCAAACATCTCTGTTTAAACATAAGTGTAATATTTTCTCCAAAGTTACTTTAAAAAGAATTTCTAACAGAATTATCTCATGCTTGACTCAAAATTATAATATAGACAAGTAGGCTCCTGGGTTTTTCTCTTTATAGAACCCCAAGAAGGAAAATTGTGCTTGTAAATGATTAAACCATAAATGGTCCAAATTCCCTACTTTCATTCTTCAGCAGCTTTTCATCCCATAAAACAGAACACGCACTAACCTAATCTAAAGGCTGTTGTTTAATTATGTGTACTTTCAATGTTATTAATTTGAATTTTGAGACCCTTAATTTTCTTATTTGCACTTTCTGGTTTTTATTATATCTGCAAGTACCACTTAGAGTAATATAAATGTGTCATTCTTGGGCATAATACCTCTGAGGCTTGTGAGCGAGTCTTAGGTCAATATGCCATTGACAGTGTGAAGTGGGCCACAATATCTCTGAGGGAAGTAAATTGGAACTGTTTTAGCCACTAATTTTAAAAAGCAAAATTTGAATAATTCACTGAAGGTGGCGTACGCGCCATCTCACATAATCACACAGACTCCAAAGTATGCTTATCTTGTTCTTTCGCACTTACATCATCAGGGAAAATGTACTCTTAAATATTTGCATGACAGATTTACAGAATAGTTTTCTCATAAGGAAAAAAATATTGAATCTCTCAGAGAAACTCAACGCATTTGAAAAGTGCCCCTACCCGTCTTTAAGCAGCTCATCGTCGATCCCTTTCCTTCGAAGCAGATCTAGGGGCCCATAGGGGGTGTCTTTGCACTTAGAGTCTGTGTCGCAGAGTAGAGTTTGCAGGAATGGGAAGAATCCAGTACTAGGAAGGTTCCGAGGTGCAAGGTAGCCTGAAATTGGAAAAAAAAAACACAATAATTATGACACATTTGCAGGCAGTAACTCCACTTTGTCAAATTATCTTTTCAATATGGCTTCCTGTGACTTCCAAACTCAACCCACCTTACCAACTGACCTGGACTATGCAACAGAAGCCGGGCTGAGGAACGATTAACCTTGACTTTTTAAAGTGTGCCAGAATGACTCAGAAAACATAAAAATATCTGTTGCCCCACTGATTACTCTTTCTGGGTTTACTCTGCAGAGTCAAGGTACTGTAGCAGTTATGGTGGCATGTCAGCGTGACTGGCTTTGGGATCTACCTGAGGAATTGAGGATACCCACGTCTGGCTGCACAGGTGGGCCAGTAAGGCATGGCCTGGAATTCTGTGTCCCTTGCCTTTTTCTTTCTGGGTCTTTTCCTCTGCTCTGCTTCCTCACTGCCTGGAGCTAAGCAGGACTGCCCCCCCACATTCCTCCACCACCTCATCTTGCAGCCGGCTGACCCTGGACTGAAACTCTGAAAGTGTAAGTCAAATTGAACGAATGTTGTTGTACACTGTGGTGGGTATTGGGTATTTTATCCTAACAGTGGGAAAATGGGGTAATTTCAAGAGTGTTTCCTCAAGTGTTCTAACAATTATATATATATAATATATATATATGATAAAACATACAGGAGCTCATAAGATTTCAATTAATATGGAAAAAATTATTATTAAAAAACATTATTGGCAAAACAGAATATACTTTAAAATTTGCATATGGACATATATCTAAATACATGTATAATAAAAATTTGAGCAATAAAAATCTTTCATGGTTGGCTTTTTTTGCCTAGGTGATATATTTCATATAATTTTTATTCACTTTTACTGTGTATTTACTATTATGTCACAATGTATGTTTCTGCTCCTGTAATCAAAATGTATATAGATGCAGCCAACTTTTCAGATATTGTTCTAGGAAATACTTTTGGTCTCTTCCAAATATAATCTCTATTCTCCTACGCACATTACTCTTCTTTCTTTTTAAAAATACTAACAATTAACATGAAGGAATAGGCAGATTTTCCTCAAAATTAGCAACAGGAATCAACTATAACAGTCAAGGGTTTTATTATGCTTAATGCTTATTTTATAAAATGCAAGGATGTCAAGACTTATGGCAAAGCTGTAAAATACAAATCTGTTCAAAATTAGGTTTTATATTAAAACATTAGCTCCCCACTCTTTCAGATAATATGAAGCCTATGATCTTTCAAAATAGGCAGGTCTAGTAGCTTTGAAAGAAATTTCAAACTGAAGGCTAATAGTCAAATCCTGAATTTCTTTATAAATCTATTAAAGAATGTTATTGATGTCTATCTTCATGTTAAAGAGAAACAAAACTTAAAAAGAATGGTAAACACAACCTGACTGTATATTTCTACGCTAGCAAAAAGCATAACAGACAGAAAGTTGATCCAAGTTAACTTAAATAAAAATATGCTTAAAGGGGGAAAAAAATAGAAAAAAAAGTAAAAAGGGGCCATAAGATAGGTCTCCAGCAGAATAGGACTGTGGATAGGATTTTTTTTTTTTAATGATTTTGAAAAATGCTATATTGCTGACCTTGAAGATACAAGAAGGCACCAAAAGCTGAGGGATAAGAAAACACTAGAATGCCAGGCATGCTGGGGCATTCCTGTAATACCAGCACTTGGGAGGCTGAGGCAGAAGGATTGTTGTGAATTCG
>PVKA01001559.1:46764-143747 GCA_004027165.1 Ctenomys sociabilis
AAAAAAAAAAAAAAAAAAAAAAAAAAAAAAAAAAAAAAAAAAAAAAAAAAAAAAAAAAAAAAAAAAAAAAAAAAAAAAAAAAAAAAAAAAAAAAAAAAAAAAAAAAAAAAAAAAAAAAAAAAAAAAGAAAGAAAGAAAGAAAGAAAGAAAGAAAGAAAAGAAAACACTAGAAAATGTAAGAAAATAGATTCTCCCCTAGAAAGTCCAGAAGATGTGCAGCCACGCTAACACCTTGATTTTTAGAGGACTCATATTACGTCAACTTCCAACTTGCAGAATGGTCAATAAAAAGTACTAGTATTTTTTTTTCTTCTAAATTACATTTATTGGTGCATTTTAAGTATGCATAATGATCACATTCATCATAGGTAATTTGTTTAAGACATTCAATTTGTAATAATTTATTATAAGAGTCATAAGAAAACAGTATGGATGCTAATACTGGTATGAATGAAAGCTGTGAAGAATGAAAAAATTAGACAGAACTTAAGTTCACCAAACTGTTCACCAGTGCCTTCTAAGTGGAAAGATGGGTAGTTTGACTAACAAACAATCCAAGGAAGACTGAAGGGAATCCATAACAATTCCCATCAATGTCCCTTCTGTGCAGTGCCCTGAACAAGCTAGGCAGGAGCAGGCAAGTTGCCTGGTAGCTTTTCACACTCCCATCAGAGTAAACTCCTGATATGATGAACTGTTTACAGTGAGGCCTTCGTAAGTTTGTATTGGAAGTTCACTTCATGGTACCCCACCTTCTTATGCAACACCTAGCTCTAGCCATCACTCAAGTTACAGGTCTACAAGTAAGCTACTCCAGTTCAACCACCCATCTTCTTTGAATGGGAAAATGGGAGATAGACAGAGGGGCAATAGAAGCACATGACTGGATGTTCCCAATGATTTATTAAGCATCTCCTATGTCCTAAGCCATTTAGGGTGATGGTTCAGCTGGGTGAGCTCATGCTGAAGTCAGTGGGAGCTCAAGCAAAAATCAACATCAAAAGAGAGAAGAGAAAAGAGGATGGAATGGGAAGAGAAATTGGGAAGAGGTGGCACATCACAGTGCTGTCTTTCTGTGACTTATCTGATAGGAATTCGAAGGAGTTTAAACCCACAATATTCTTTGATGTGATATGGCAAGATAAACCTATTTTATAGAAAATCCATCTCATGGTTTCTTTAAAAATAAGTTCCCAGGGTATGGAAAATATAGTCAATGCATTGTACTGATTTTTGATAAATGATGTTTAACTTGCTAGAGTGGGATCCAGTGAATGAGGAACTGGTTCAATGAAACACAAGTTTCAGTTCTCACAATGACATGCAGTAATAAAAGGTAAAATCTGTTACAGCTTTTACTTTAACCTTTTATCCAAGGACTGGACTCACTTCAGTAAAGGGTTTACTGAAGCAACAACAGCACTGAGTAAGTAGTTCCCATAATCCATGTACTCTGAGAGGCAAGCAACAGGCATTTACATAACTCTTTCCTCAACATCCATAATTTCTCATAGACATTAACTTTTCACAAAATCTGGAAATCCTCTAGAACTGAAAAATTGTAATTAAACACTATTCAACTTTAATATAGTTTCCTTGTGAAAAAAGACTTCTTAATTTTCTGTATGTCAGTTATGTGTGGAAGGAAGCAACCATCAGAGCAATGGTGCAATCAAGCCATCAAATGTTTCCAGGAGTTGCTAATTTTAACTCGAATTTATTCTATTCTGAAGGTATCTCTGGCACTTGAAGTCTCTAAAGTAATGTTCCCCTTCATAGTCTCAAATGCTAAGATGAAGGTACCATTTCTCTGCCTTTCACAAAACTTTTCATAGTAAACATAGGGAATGCAAAGTTAAGGCTAATCATTGAGTGTCCCTGTCCCCAGCAAAATACAGACTGAAGGAAAGAAATGAAAGAAGAGCACAAACATGCAAATCATAGAACAACCAGCAAATTTAAAAAGAGAGAGACTTTGGAGGTTTGGAGGGATTTTAACTGCACAAAGTTCTTGATCTGATGATTCTCAAGGGCCTCACACCCAAGACAGTGTTTATCCCCATCATCATTAGGAAAGCTTCTGAAGAACTCACCTTGTACATGGGGATCAAACTCAGGATATTCCAACCTAGTCTAGAAGTGGGATAGGGTGGTAAGAAACAAAATCCCAAGGCCCCTAGTTTCTCCGTAGCACTAGGAAGAGGTAGTAGGCAATCCCCTATAACTGCGGAGAGGTCGTTCTTCTAAAATGGATACAAGCTACATTACTAGGGCAACCTCATCTTAACACTGACACAGTCCAATGCTGCTTGGGAGAGTTGATTCAAACCAAAGAACAAAACAACCTTAAGAACTAACCACAGATTGACCAAGGTTTAAGCTATGTGATATTGATTTTACTGTGCTGTTAGAATTAAAAAAATTCTGTTCCAAGAACTTTTCAAATTATAAACTTTGCAACCAGTTGTTGTATCAAGTAATGCATCAGTGTTTATTAAAGTTTGATTTTTCCCCTTTTTTGCATAAAGCCCTTTATTTGGAGCAATATCTGTGTGATATAATATGAAGATGAAATTGAGGACTCAAGAATGTGGTCTCTAGGCCAATATTATCAGCACCACTTCAGGAGGTATCAAAAATGAAAATTTCAGGAGGTAGGGAGGTAGTTCAGTATAGAGCATGTGCTTTGTGTGTGAATTCAAACCTCATCACAGCAAGAAAGAGAGAGAGACAGAGAAAGGGAAAGAGACAGAGACAGAGAGACACAGACATATTTCAACTGCATCTCAGCCGTGGTGAGGTTCCATAGTCTATGTTTCTATGGACCTTCAGCTAATCCTCATGATTCACATTAAGGCTTAGTATTCCTAGGTTAGACTACAACCTTTTTCTTAGAAATCAGTCAATAGACGCTGTAAGCTGTGGGTAGTACTATCTTCACACAATTACTTGATTTAGCACCTGGAGTGCGACAGCAGCCGTGCATCATGTGTGCATGAACAGACTCCAACAAAACTGCACTTCCAACACAAACAGGCAGTGAGCTGGGATTGGGCACACACTCCCGATTTCCTTCCCCTGGGAAGACAAGCCTGCCCGACACTTACCCCTTTCTCTCCTGCCCTGCTTGTTTCTTGTTTTCATTGTTTCCTCATCTTTCTCTCCTCACTGCACCCAATCTACTCGATACCCCTTTTCTTCTATTTATTAGTCTGTGTGCTTTTCTTTCCACTAACTACCTCCTCTTTCACTGAATCTCTATTTCTTCTCTCCTTCATCCTTTGCTTCTTATCTTCTTTCTGTCCTTTTTATTGATCAACATAGCTAAGAATGCAGTTGTCTCCCAACACACTTCTTTGCTACTTTATGTGGGCCTAAGTTTTACTTTAGTCAAATTTTTAATAAATTCAGGAGCCCAGAGCATTGGCACTGTTTGAAGAAGTGATTTTTTTCAATTTATTGTATTATTTAATAGAGAAATGTCACAGTCTTTTTAGTAATGAAGCTACCTCCATTTGATATCGTTAGCCTCAGGAAGTATTCTGTAAGCTACCTTGTGACATTTGTAGATATTATTATAGGAAAGGTAGAATTGGAGAATTTCCACCGTGTTTCTTTGTGTTTTTCTCTAAACAGGTCAGAACCCAACTGTTGTATATCTATGTGAAAGGAATTTAGTCTTTACCCTAGGGAAGAAATAAATGATAAATCTTGGAAAGAAAATTCTGACTAAAAATAAATAGAGCTCCTCATTTGAGCAGTATATTTTTTGTACTTTTTCAGACATAGGATTATATTGGCAGAATAAGTGTCAGGCCTTCAGATCACACCAGTGCTAAATTTCTTTGCTAATAAATATCACAAAAATTTAACACCATGATGAGAGTAGCTGAAACAATCAATTCCAAAAACATCAAGTAATTAAACACAAACAATTAAATATTCTAATATAATAAAGAAAACACAGAGAAGAAAATGAATCTTAGAAGTATACTTGTAATAATTTACTGAATAAGTCTTTTTTTTTGCTATTCTGCTGGTGTTTTTAAGGAAACTTTCATCTCAGTTACTTAAAGACATAGCTGTGTAAATGATATGAACTGATCTTTCAAGTTATCTCATGGTATTACATCAGGAATCCATAGGCTGCTCCCAAACACATCCCCACTCAGAGAATCAGTCATGTCTAACAAGAGGTGACCTGCCCCACCATCCACAACAGACAGAATGAAATGCAAAAAGTCCTTAATTCCAGTCTTTTTGAAAAAGGGCTTTAGCACTGTGTGACATGCCATGACCTTAGCATAAGCTTCAAACTAAAATGACTTTGAAGCTTCAGATAGAAACAGTTACTCAGGAAGAATGCAGTTCTTCCGGACATTGGATAAAGAGCAGTCTACTGGGGGAAAAATCCTGTCATAGCCCTTAGCACAGTTTTCAGCATACTATAAGCAACCTCTAAACATAGTTTAACAATGAATGAATGAATGAATGAATGAATGAATGAATGAATGAATGAATGAAGCAACCTTTGGAGAATCATAGGAAGACTGAATGATTCAGATTTTAACATAAAATATATCTGCATGTTATTTTTTAGAGGACCAAGTTTCTAATTTCAAACCCAATCTTACATTGTATTTCATGGATGTAGTAAATGCAATGGGTAATCTTGCATTATATTTACATGCCTTATGCAAAGAAGGAGATTACTAAAAATATTGTCATAAGTTCATTAGGCCTTGTTTTTTTCTGAAGATATAATTAATTCACACTGCCATCTCTAATACCAACCTCTGGATCTATTACCTCCTAAAGTGAAGCCATTGTCATATACTGAACAAATAGTTCCTGAGCTCATATTGTGTGTTTGGCACAAGTGAGGTGTTAAGTATGGCTCATTCTTCTACTTAACAAAGAAAATTTCTATTTTAACATTTAAAAATACAATTCTGGATTGTGATGGAATAGGCAAAGGGTAGAGGGCTGGGCAGGAGAGGGAGCACGCGTGATTTTCACGCTCATCACATTTTATTTTACAATGGATATGGAAGCCCTGTTTTCCAAACTTCCAGAAATATTAAGTATAAGAAATTGTATATGTGAAATCAAACTCTAGAATAATAGTTTTACAAATCCTATTTGGCTTCAGAAGGAATTTAGCATACGTTATTTCACATGAGCTCCATGACAATCCCGTAGGGGACATAGGGCAGGTGTTCTTACCCATTTTACAGATCACCTCAAAGAGACTGAGCAATCTGATCAAGGTGTATGGTCAGTGAAATGCCAGAGATGGAGGCAGAACTACATGACACATGGTAACAATGAAATCAGCATTTTACTTGGCGAAGTTTCAGTATGGCTAAGAATCTGAGAATTGGGAAAGCAAGTGCACTTCTGGTTTGTTGTGCAATCACAGGAGGTAAATTAACCTCCCTAAAGTCTCTATTTCCACATATATCAGATTGAGGATAATGGGCCTAGTCACCTATGGGGCACAGGGAAGAGGAGTTAGATAAAGCTTGTGTAAGGCCCTGTGAACACCAAAGATGACAGGGCCCAAAGAACTACGAGTTACCATTGCTCATCAGGCTGAATTGCATCATTTATCCTGTTTGTTACTCAGGACCTGAGGATTCACTGCTCAACCTGGTCTCCTGGAACCACTGAATGGTTCAGAGTATTCCATGTGTGTGTCTCTCCCTAATAATTCATAATATGTACCTGTATCAACTGGTGCAGTGCTTCAATTACTGCATGCTCAGTGGGTGTGGTGCTGTGACGCATTCTTCTGAATTCTCCCCAGGCCAGTTTTGCTTCATAAAAGAGGTGCTTTTTCAAGTTCAAATCCATTGGCAAAAAAAATGTGGACAGTAGCTGGCAGTGAAAGCGAAACCAAAATGCCTTATCTCAAAGAGTTCCTACATTCAAAAACGTGTATTCAAGGGGAATGTCTGCCTAGATCCAATGGCTACCACGACAGAGAACAAGAACAAGTCTTGCATCCTTTGGGTGGATCTTGATTCTGGGATCTGCCACATGTCACCCACACCCCTTAGAGCTGCTGCCAAGTCCACAAGGAGGCAGAGTTGAAAGGCGTGAAGCGTGTCCCAGCAGGGATCCTTTGGGGATGCTGGCTATGGTACTACAGGCCAGCGAAAGCAGGTAAAGAGTCCTGCTCTCTTTTACATCTTGGACTTTTCACTACTATCATCTTTTATGAGAAGAGAGTTTTTAAAGGCAGTAATCTGCACTCACAATCACAGTCTTGCTGTTACTTTGGGCAATGCCTCTTCTCCTGTATGGATTGGACAGTCAGCCCAGCAGGCCTGTAATCCTGCCTGCCCTGTGAATGTTAAGGACACCATGCTGAGTGATGAATTCCAAAGGTTATGGCCTAATCTACTTAAATTTTAAACAAAATGTCTTCTTTCAAGGCTGGGAGACGTAATAGAAACATACTTATTGAAGACAATAAACTTCCATATGAACGAAATCTGGGGAAGTTTAAAAATAAGAATACTGCTTGTAGTACTCAAAATATTCTGCCATGGCAAAGAAAGTTGAGGCCCAGGCTCAGTTTAGGTGAGTGGGCTCTGTGAGTTGTTAGATGGACCTAGAAGTAACTATTATTTGGCTTTTCTAAAATTTGTCTTTCAGTAACAATGACTTATAGTTTCATCCTGAAAACCACGCCACTGTGGCCATACAAACCAAATACTATCAGCTGTGTTTTCTCCTTTATCTCTAAATTAAAGTTACCAGAGAGAAAAATGAACCACAAACATTCATTTCTTTGTGAGATTATTCTTTTGCTAAAATTAACCCTCCTAATCTCCCAGCTGTATCCAACTAGGAAAATGCCCTTTGGCCTCATCAGGGCTGAATTAAACCAGATGTAGATAGAATAGGTGTGACTATGCCCATGCGCCACATCAAATGGGCTGGTATTGGGGGCTGTGAGCTCCTGTGCTGAATCCCCAGTGGTCCCCTCTGTGTTCAGACCTTTCCCAGAGCTACTGCCTCTCCCACAGGCCCAGTGTCAGGGTTGGCTTATAGCAGAGCTGCAGCACCCTGAAAAGGATTCTGATAATCTGTTCTGATCCCTGGGGAAGGGGCTGTGCTAATACTTAACTGCATGGCAGACAACCCAGGCTTTGAGACAGTGAGCACACAAGGCCTGCAAGAATCTCCCAAGGAGTTGAGTCCTTTCCTGTTGCTCTGCTCTCTGGTGTTACAATAGGGCTAAGGAAGTGGACAGTCAACTGGGGAGCCCCACTGATTTCCATAAACCAGACTCTGGGGCCAAATAAACTTAGGAAACAATGCATTCCACACTTCTGGGGAAGCTAGGATATACTTACCTATTAAAGATTCTAAGGAGTTCTTGGGTTTTTCAAAATCTGAAAAACTGTAGTTAATATGATGTTTATATCTTGTGACACAGTTGTTTTTTAATTTTCTTTTTGTGTGTGCTTTTCTTTTAAGGGAGGACACTGCATAATTTCCCAGGAATAAGTATTCCAATGAAGTACACTGAGAAAACGCCCTAATCCATGCGTTTACATACTCCCACTGACAAGAAAACTCGAAAGCTGTTATGCTTTTCACCATAGGAAGAAGCTTCTTACATAAGAAAATTCTTGATTTCCAGTTTTGACCTATTAAAGTTACTTGTAAGCTGTCACCTCACTAACCAGGCTTAAATGTGGTCATTCAGTAAGCACTCTGGTGTTTTGCATCACTGTATGCAGGAGTTCCCTAGCAAAACCTCTCCAAAACAGTTTAGAGAAGGGAATTTCATTCCACAAGGGTTAGAGGAGGCTTAACAGAGTACACACTCTATAGTGGGGAAAACATAAGGAAATCAGAAAGAGAGCAAATGAGAGGAGGAAAGGAGAAATAAAGCCCATGATAATTTACCTCCTGAGTGTGTGTTGTTAGAGGTTGTCATGAATTGGGATCTGAATGTCTTAAGCAGTCCAAGGAACTACGAAAATGTGATCATTTATCCAGGTTACAATGTTCATAAAATAAGATAAAAATTAAATGTCTTGGGAAGAGCTACAGTTTTTCCTATGCAGAGAAAAATTATATCTATTTAGAAACCAAGAGCCTTACTTGAGTGTATGCCAGTGTGTTTGTGCCCCCAGCCAGCGCAGTACCCACGGTAAAGGTGACTGAGTATCACAAGGAACGATTGCATAATGCGGGTGGGAGGATGGCAGTGTTCACCTCTCAGAGGTGACTGAAGGCCTGTTCTTCCCTCATCGTTCAGTTGTATGGGATACTGAGCAAGGTAAGGAAAACAGTGCCAAGTTGCCCAAAACACGTCACCGCCAACTTCTCCCCCAAGACTGTCCTTCTGGTCACCTGAGCTAAGCTCTGAATTGTTGCCAGGAGCTACAAATTGGCAGAACTTTGGGGAATTACTCCAGTTAATGGAGTACCAGACAGGAGCAGGAATGAAAGGAAAAATTTAAAACACCCTTTTAATCCTAGCTTTGCAAATGATTCATTATGTATTGATGACCCTCCACCTTGAGTCAATTTCTTCACTTACACAAGGAAAAAAGGCCTGGGCAACCCATCAGTCACAAGTGTTACAAGAAAAAAAAAAAAATCTCCTGTAAGAGGAGATTAGCATGTTGAAGTATTAAGCACTTAAGAGGAAAATTATGTTTGGAAATTAAAATGTGATTTCAGTAACCTATTAAAAGTAATGATATGGAGAAAAGAATTTCAGTAATTATCCTTACAATGACTTTTTTCATTTGGAAGTCTGAGCTGGTATCACGGAAAATAAAAGCCAATGAAATATATTCTTGGGAATTATTGTACAGGGGAAAAATTAAAGCAAAAGCCTAGTAACTTCTCCAATAACCAGGTTTTCTACTCCTGGGAACAGTCCTTCTCTGGTTGGGAACCCTACCAATGCCCAACAGCCTGCGTAATAATTAGGTTTTTGGTATTCATATTCCGTCTACTTACAAATGATGTGTGTGACAACCTGCCAGTGGAAAATATGTGCCACAAACTTTTCTTTACAGCAGCACTGTTGACAGGTAACAGCCCCATCTGCTTGTCAGGCTTGACTCTTCTCCTGCACCAGAGGGCCTTCCCAGGACCTCTGCCAGTTGGAAAGAGGCAATCTATGCGCCTCATGGTTCACTTAGTAACCCACAACGTATCGCTGGCCTTTCCTTCACTCTATGCAAATCTTCCTTTCATCAAAGTCACTGTCTCATTAAGGAGACAAAAAATAAAGCAGAGAAAAAATTCCCCAGTGGTATTTTCCTACATTGTATCATTCAAATTTTATCCATTTAAAAAAAATTGGCATAGAAATTAGAACTTCCTATGTTTTTCCAAAGAAAAATTAATACTTCAAAAAATACAAATTAAAGTCAAGAGATCCCCTTTTACAACAGATTGGCAGTTTTAAAAATATATGACAATATCAAGCATTGGAGAAAAGAATGGGAACGATGAAGCAATGAGACAAGCAAGCTGTAAAAATTCTCTATTTCCATGGTGCAGTAAATTAGAGAAGCTAATGTGGGAAGCATTTGATTGGGCCAGTGAAACAGCTCAATGGACTAAGCATCTACTTAAGCAAGTGTGGGGACCGGGGTTCAATCCCCTGCACAAGTGCTGCACCAGCCTTGCTCCCTGGCTCACTGAGCTGGCCACCGAGACTGGGCATGGTGGTGCACACCTGTAATCCCAGTGCTGGGGAGGCTGACATAGGAGGATCACTATGAGTTGAAGCTGTTTATAGTGATACCTGGTGCCAAATACATTTTTTTTAAAAAAGAATTTGGTCATGTGCTATAAACTTTAAAATGTTCCTAATTCTAAGTACATGCTTGTGTACACAAATGCACTCAGTCACAATGGTATTGTTTAAAAAGAATCTCAATACTCATTCAAGAGCCACGATTAAATAGATTATGATATACCTATACATCGTTACCTGTGTATGTCTACAAAAATGACACAGAGCAAAGAATAATACTGTGCCTAAAATACACACTGCAAAAGGATTACAATGGTGAGATGCTATTTATGTAAATTGTAGAAATCTGCAAAACAATATTATGGAATTATTCTGGTGTATAAATGTATAATAAAAACATAAAACAAGCATAAGAATGTTAGGCAAGGAATTCATGATAATGATCTCCTTCAGGAGTGGAAGTAAGAGGCAGAAAGGTAAGGAAAATATGGAATCTGGGAGGTTTCCCCTGTAGCAATACCTTGAACATCTCATTTCTTTCAAAAAATAACAAGAAATAAATGCTGAAGCCAATATGGCTTTAAAAATGTTAAGGTTTGATAAGGTTGAGTAGGGAATACATGTTATTTTAATGATAGTTCTATGCTATTTTTATGCTTGTCAATGTGTTTATAATACTTCATACTTTCCTTAGTAGTGATATAGTGGAAGTGCATTAGACCATAACTAGAAGGATTTAGCTACTGGAAAACTAGAAAAATCTCATAAAAAAGGCAATCTTACCTACAAGACAATTCAAAGGTAGCTCTATAACAATGCTCTGTGTTAATAAATCCCGACTTCTTTTTGTGAGTCTTGCTGATAACTCACTGACCGAGGTGTTTTTGTTTTTGTTCCCCCCCCCCCCATCCTCTTTGCCCTGTTTATTACCATGAGCTGGGATCTCTCTTCCTGAGAGGACAGCTAATGCAGAGCTCATTAAATGCATGGCTCTGAACTGTTCATTATGAATTACCTCCCTCTTCTCTCCGCTGAGTATCATCTGCTATTGTGTTTACCCCATTACCAAATTTAATTAAGTCCTTTAAGAGTTTTTCATAATCCTTCAAAGTTCTCGTTGTTGGCAAATATGTATCACTTATTTACATATCTTCTGAATTATTAATAAACATATTTTTAATTGTTTCTGGGTTTCTAAAAGTCAACCCACTTTTCAAACTGAATGTCACACTCTTGTTTTACATATTTGCCTCTCTCACCGGTTTTGTGAACTCTCCTGGTATTGGACCTTTTATCTACTATTAAATTATATCTCAAATTGCTTTTGATTTTGTTTCTTCAGATGGAAAAAGTGTTATCTTTCTTTTTGTTCTACTGCCTTAAATCTCACCTTTGTTTCCCTAGTTGTATGAATCCTTAGCATAGAATCTATAAGAAGGAAAAATGCTCCCTGCTGTTGAGATACCATTTCAACAATAGATATTTTTCATTAAATAAATATTTTTCCTGATTATATTATTTTTATCAGTGCAGAGCAATGGACTTCATTTTAGCATTTTTATACCCTGAGCACAGTGAAATCCTTTTTATCCATGTCTACCCCCAAAACACACCCTTTTTCTTAGTTTTCCTTCTATGTTCACACCACACATATGAGAGAAAACAGGGCACAATGACACTTGTCTTTCTGAGTCTGGCTTCCTTTTCTTATTTAGTACAGAGTCTACAGGGTCTCACTACACAGGTCAGACTCGTAGTGATCCTTCTGTTTTCAGCCTCCCAAGTGCTGGGATTACAGCTGTGCACCACCACGCCCAGTCTCAACCACCTTCTCAGCACACCCCGGGGGCGGGGCTGTTACAGCATGCAGGGATTGAACCTCAGCAGCTGCGCTCTGTGCAGCGCTTCTTTTCCCGCTAAGCTATCTGCCAGCCCTTGGCTTACATTGTATAACATGATGGTCTCCAGTTCCATCCACTGTCCTAAGAATAACACAATTTTGTTCTTCTTTATGGCTGAATACTGCACCGTTGTGGCTTTATAGTTTGAAAAAAAAATCATTCATATGTTTCTGGGAACCTACGCTGATTCTACATCTCAGTTAGTATGAATTGTGTCACAGTACACATGAGTATGTCAGTATCCCTACAGTATGCTGACTTGAATTCCTTCCAGAACATACCAGAATCTGTGCCCTAAATTATTTAAGGGAGCCATTGTTCATAACATTGTGGGAAAACTACAAAATAGTGCCAAGCTCTGGCTTTTCCTAACTACCAATATTCAGTTCATCCTTTCAAGGATTTTCAGCAGGTTAGAAAGACACAATTTAATATATCACAATTATTCTAAATTTGCTGAGCTACCTGAGCCATACTTTTCTCTATGAAAGTAAAACTTTGCGGGGCTGGGGAGATGGCTCAGTGGAATAAGCACTTCCCTGGCAAGCGCAAGGTCCTGAGTTCAATCCCCAGTTCCGCCAAAAAAAAGAAAAACAAAAGCAAAACTTTGCTGTGATTTGCTAGGATATCTCTCCTCATAACTGTAAACAACAGATCAGCCATCAACCAGTGGGAGTTCTTTGAAGATATTCATACAAGTAATGGTAAGTGATGTGGCTTTATCAGTGTTCCAGTTTTATTCTGCAGTTTCTTCAGATTTTTAGAAGAGACATCCAGAAGAAGCAATGCCATGTTTTTCCTCTTGGCTCCTATGACTTTCACTGGTAAATTCAGCTCAATGGTCACAAACATTTTTTAGAGAAAACTCATGCATGATCATGCAACATGGCTGCACTTAACCTGTGTCTTTCTAGACCATCTGTTTGCAGAATAATGATCGAAAGGTTCATCTGATTTTACCCTGGGGCAGCTATGTTGGAATTCTCATTACCATCATGGGTAATGGCACCTTAAAATCCCTTCATACTTTCAAACACCTTAGTTCTCATGCAGTCCCTGGTGGCAGGTGTCCTCTTCGCTGTCCCTTCTTGGGTAAATATTTCACAACATAGCTGTCTATACCACAGATACATCATTGCTCATTCATCCATTCAACTCAATTCCTTCACTCAATGAACATTTTTTATACAGAAGTGTCATTTCTGGAAAAGGGAGACAGAACTGTACTTACCCTTAGGGAGACTAAAGATGCAGAAAAATCACGGAGTTTATCAGGTAGCAAAATAAGCCACAGTCTTCCCCTCCTCATTTTGGGTCATTAGCGCCCCTGAATTATATCTAATTAATAATGACCTGTAGGAAATGAATGACCTCTCTAACACAATTAAGCCCAATGATTGAAAGAACCTGGATATGAATCGGCTTGTGAGTTAGGTCAGCCATGCAGTCTATGTTGCTTCTCCCTTCTCCTTTTTATCCCTTTTCTGCATATTTCGTGTGCTGTGCGGAGCCCCTTGTGTCTGTCAAAAAGATGCTCTTTTTTTCTTAGCCTAATGATGTAAAGAAGAATAGAAGGATGTAAAAATGTCTTCAGGTGCTTTGTTGTCAGAGAAAGTAGATCCTAAAATCACATCACCATGTTCTCTTTCCAGTTCAGTACATGGAAAGAGTGAAAGAGGCACAGCGCTGTTTTAATACACGAGAAAACACTCCCACGGTCCATCCTCACTACATGAAAATGAGGAGTTAGAATTTGGAAGTCACAGCCACTCCTTTCTGGCTCTGAAAGAACACATAAGTGTGAGGACCTCACTCGTCAATATTCAATATGAAATTTTCGGCACCAGCTCTGGAGAATATTGAAGCATAACAGAAATGCAAAAGGAAAACCATCTGAAAGCCCAACCTGATCATTTTTCAAATGTCAAAATCGCTGTAACTTCATCACTTAAAAGAATGGCTAAATCAGGGTAAAGATAGCAATGTATTATTCCACTTCAACTATGTCATTCTTTCTCCACTGTCCCTCTTGTTCTGTATCATTCAAGTAAACAAAGTGAGTTACCAAAGTTTGTGTTTTTTCCTCAGATAATCACAGGTTCCCAATGAACACTGACTGTATTAATCATTCGTTTTGGTGAGATCACACAGGCCTCAATAATATTCTGCTTAATAAAATGTTTAGAAGAAAATAAGAAGAAACTAAATTTCAAGCAAGTGATTTTCGGTATTAAAATAAGTGATGCAATCAGGTTAGAACAGGAAGTGGAAAAGAAATTAAATTTAGGCATAAATTAATAAGATTAAAAGCAAAATATAGTTTGGAGATAGGTGTGCTAATTGTACTGTCTATTGTGACCCTAACATGTAGCCTATATGTGATGCATACTGTCTTTAATTTATACAGTGCATCTAAGTGTCAATTTTCTTCCATCTGTGATAATTAGGGGAATCCTGCATAATTTGAAAGCCATGGTTTGCACCTTCAGCCTCTCATCATTTTGTAGGAAAACAGGGTTCATTATGAATGATTTTGATATAGTTACTTAAAATTTCTTTAAAATACAGATACTGCCCTTAAAATTCAACAGAATTAAAGATATACATACGTTTGCCAGGGAATTAGCACACATCCGTACTTAAATTTTAAAATGGTTTAAATACATTCACTTAAAATCTGAAACAATTTTCTGAAGCTATTTACAGAGAATAATTACCTATTTACACTTTGTAGATTAAGAAGACACTAAAAAACAAAAGCACATACCAGAGGCAGCTCAGTCATATCCATCCCTTATTGCATGCAGTGGCCCAAGATATTGGACAGCGAAGATGGCGTGTTAAGAACCAGCTTCTACCCCATGCTCCGCTTTCTGCTTGCTATAGTGACAGTGGTTTCCTATAGACTAAACTCTATTTTATAATATTAGCAGTTGCCAGGAAAACTAAGATCATAATTATCTATCCTGAATTTTATGTTGTATATATTTATATTCAAAAGCTCCTGTTAAAATTTATTTAATGGAGTCTAGACTTCTTAGTAAAACATGCCAATAAAAATGGTGGGGGAGATTAGATTTCATTTTGCCCTTAAGTAAAAGATATTACATTATTATACTCTTAATCAAATTCTTTTTAAACATTGAGATATTTATTTATGATCCATCACAGAGCAAACACATATCAAACACATGTTTTTGGGAATGTTCAAGAGAGGGCAAAAGAAGATGGAAGGACAAAGGACAGCCAAGGTTCAGGCAGGGATGATTCAGAACGCCATTTTCTTTCTCATAAAGTCAATAAAGAATGTTAAAGTTCTTAAAATAAAATGAATTTGGAAAATTGCACTTATTATGTATTCCTAGAGTACTGAAATATTTTAGTTAACAGTGCCATAGAAGTTGATCATAACTTGATAAATGTGTTACACAAAACCTCAGCCAAAAGCCTGATTTATTTATCAGAAGTCCATAGTTACTTGTGTGTTATTTACACACCACTTGAATTGGTCGGTTCTTCCTGGTATTTTCATCCCCTCTTTTCTGGGCAGCCCTCCCACCCTCAAGATAAAGCTGGAAGCTTAGTATTGACTAAGATTCCTGCCAACCTCAGCCCCCTGCTACTAACTTTTAACAACAGGATATCTCTCTTAGCTACAGAATGAATCGTTTTGTTTATATTTTGCAATAACACTTTAATAATTGTGCCACAGAGTTCACAGGAGCTGAAGCCCAGAGCAATCAATATTCTTCATGTAAGCAGTAGCCTTCTTCCTCCTCACTGCCTCCAGTCCAATGGTGCTGACGACGGGCTGATGGGAAAAAGGATCAGTGGCTTATGAAGTCATTGAAGAAATCTCTGACTCATCTTTCCACACAGAAGCCCGTTGCAGTGCCAGTCTCCTGATGTTATTCCAAAACTGCATGCAATCTGAAGAGGCTTTTGTCTGAGGTTTTGTGTAACACAATTAACAAGTTATGGTTGACTTCTGTAGCACTGATATTTCAGTAGTCTAGTAATAAGCAATAAAAGCAATTTTTTACATTGATTTTAAAAACTTTAACATTCTTTATTGACTATATGAGAAAGAAAATGACATTCTGAATCATTCCTGCTTGAACCTTGCTTATACTTTGTCCTAACATCTTTTCTAGAACTCTCTTAAACATTCCTAAAAACACGTGTTTTATATGTGTTTGCTCTGTGACAAACACATTTACTGTAATTATAACATATACAACAATATGGAGCTATAATGTATCTTAATGTTTTAAAAACACTTTCACAAACAGCATTTCATTTGAGTGCCATCCACAGAACCATGGGAGACAAGCATCATTTCTCTTTTTATGGATTAGACAATAAAAACTCAGTGACATTTGTAAGTAAACAGAGTTGGAACTTTAAATAGGATTTCAAGCCCCCTTAAGCAATTATTTAAAAATGGAACCTTTTGAATGGCTTGGTCTTTATGACTTCTATGTTTATCATTATGAAGTTTCCTTTTAGTCTTTTTCATAAGACACAATTTTGGCCTGCATCTAAATAGTAATTTTTACAAGTGAACCACAGCTTGTGTTGATAGATCACATTATTTCAAATACCAAAAAGTACAGAACAAACTACAAATGCTCAGTAAAGACAAGTTTCTACTAACTGAGTGGCTATAGACTGACACTTTTCCACCCCCAAGGCCAAATGGAAATTCTTAACCATCAGAACAGGGAAGTTGGCCAGAAGTTGCTCATAACTATTAATTTCTAACTACACAGAAGATTAATGTGTTCATTGGATCCTAGAAACCTTTTGATAGTTACAACTGCCCGTGAAGGTCAGTTTATCTGTCTGGCAAGTTTTATATGTATAAACCATGCTATTTATAGATCTGACGTAATATGACTGGAGAGAAGCACAGAATGCTACTGTTAAGTCACCAAGTGGACCAATGGAGTGAATGACAAAGTGCTCAGTGTCTGTGTGAGGAGCTTGAGCCATAAAGTCCATATCTCCATTACAATGAGTGTCCTACACTTCAGACACACCAGACATTTACTCTTCTAAATATAAATTGAATCAAGTGAAGTGGATCAAGCTTTCAGAATATTTTTTGACAATAGGTTATAATAAAGATTTGTGTGGTGCTAGTCCAGGCCTGGACTCAAACCTGCTCCAGCTCTGCATGGTGTGACCTTGTCCAGTGGATTGCATTTCCTCTTTTCACAGGGGCAGAGATCTACCTTAGAGTGGTATTTTAAGAATCAAATAGAAGGAATGTTTTGAGTACAAGATTTACCATAGTCCAGGGCACAATAAATGTTAATTCTCAAAAAAAGTATATATTACCTGGTTTATCTCAATGAGACCCAACCTAAATTAATTTGCATTTGTATGTTAACAGTTCTGTCTCCTTCATTTAACTCTAAGTGTAAGGGATAGCAGTCTCCCTCTGTAACTTTTACTGCTCTTACTTCATTCTATAGACATTTTTAACACATTTATAAGGAGCAGCACTAGGTTACTGGGGCAGGGACAAAAAAGAGGAGAGGAGGAAAAGTGAAATTGTTCACCAAACCATTAATCTACTTCCACAAGGACATTATACTCTTTCATACATGGGGAGGCAACTCACATTAACAATTGACAGAGTAAATATAAGTGAAAAGACCATTTCTATGAGACAAAAGGTAGTAATGGTGGTGGAGGAAGTCGGGACCCTTGAATGGAAGACAAGACAAGAAAGTGATCATAACTGAAGATGAGCAGAGGGAAGGGGTGATGAGTGGGAACTATCTTTATTGTATCACAAGAATATCTGCACAGCTAATCAAGCATCCTGGCTAGCATCCACTGCTCCTGGCAACACACATTGTGCTCCATGTTCACGAGGGGCTGGCAAGTGATGTCCTGATCAAATGATCCAAATGGTCTTTTATTTTTAAATGTATCAGGTTACAGTGGGATAAGTGTATTAATTAATTTTAGTTTGTAATTTAGCAATTAGCTTTCAAGTGAATTTTAGTCTATAAATCAGAGGCTGTTGTTAATACTGCTAATATCTGGCTCTGACCAGATAGGTCTTGTCAGAAGTTCCCAAATCAAGCATACACAGGTCAGGAAGAGATAAGTCTAAATGAGGGCCACTTGGATACTGGGAATCAAGGCAACATTCTACAAGAAACATTTCTCCTGCCTAGATGTCATTCAGCACTGACATACGTTTAGTAGCATGTGGGTGCTACAGGGAGGTTTTCTTCAGTGAAATGAATGGAGTTCAAGTTTGTTCAAAGACTGTAAAAGAACCCACACCTATGTATATATGGAGCCTGAGAATCAGCAAACCCAGGATCCTGATATTGTTCAGAACATGTGTAACCTGGGATTCCCATTCTATCCTATGCTCTACCTCTGACCACATAACTCTAAAGCTAAGCTCCACTGATGCTTAGGTACTGCTGCATGTGCCAGACATGCTTGGCCAGGGGAGTCCTTGCTCAAGGTACAAAACAAGCTGAAAATCTGGTGAGTTGCATGAAGACGCTCATGCAGCTGCTTCTGGGGATGCTTGCTAACAAATACTTTTATGAGTGGCAAACTGAGTCTTGCTTTCACTGTTAACTATACCAATTATAACAAGATAGTGGGCAAGAAGAGCTCACCTTTGTCTCATTATCAGTTAGCTTTTACTATTGTCTATTGTCTATCAAGAGGAATTACATGCCCATAAATGGCCAAACCCACTTGGCATATTCTTAACATAGAATGTTAAGAACATATTTATTCATATGGTTTTTGCCAATATCTGACTTTAGCTTCCATTTAGATCACAAATATCTTCTGCCATTTGACTTGGTGTCAAGACCAGATATAAATATGAAAAACAAAATTCTTTCCCTAACTCATAGAAACTCTGTGGGGGGAGTCTGTGCAGAGGTGGAGGTGGGTTCAGAAGGCAGGAGAGAGAGGCATGTTTCTAAGCTACCAATATTGACACAATGCTGGTTGTGATAGAGTCTTGCACAGGGTAAGCTATTAAAGTATGAAATTTGGATTTCTAATATAATTTAGTGGCAGCTGGTAGAGTGGGCAAATGGGGATTATAGAAAATGGTACCTGCCAGGAGTTTTGAAGGACAAGTGGGAGCTAGATGAGGGAATGGTTAGACAGAGCAGAATAATATATGCAAAAGCATGAATGTAAGAAAACCCTAGAGGAGCCCGAAGTACAATGAAATCCCACGATAATGCAGTAACTTGAATTCAGATGTAAAGCAACTGCATCACCCGGTCATTTCATTATCCTTGCAAAACAGATTCCTGAATTTTACATGACTGAATGTTCTCATGATTCCAAAATAGAAGTTCTCATATATAGTTCATTGAAAGTGACTGGATTATAAATTAAGTGGCTGTGAGTGAAGAGGAAGGGATTGGGGTGGGATCCGACTCTGACCAGGTAGCTCTGGGTCAGATCATAGAAGGTCTAACTGGTCACATGATAGCCTGGATTTTATCCTGAGAGTAATGTTGACTCAGAAGGATATTAATTGGGGAAGATGATAGGGTTTAGGAACATAACTGACATCAATAGAAAGGATAAACAGGAAGGTGTTAGAGATGAGGCGGGGATATCAGATAAAAGGCAGTTGTAGTTATGACAGGGTGAAGGCTGAACTGAAGCAATGGCAGGAGAAATGGAGACAAAGAGTTGCAAGTGACACTTGGAGGAACAAAGAGACAGGCCTTGGTGAGTGAAGGATGTGAGGATGAAGGGAAAGTGTGGTGACATTTTTGAGTTTTGGATGTTGCTCTGGCTGTGTCTAGATGTCCCCCCAAAGTCTCATGCAGTCATAGGAGAGGCTGTTTCAGAGGTGGCTGGATCTAGTATGTGATGCTGGAATTGCTTCATGGTACAACACTAGGACCAAGAACTCTCGGATTAAGGGTGCAAGTGCTACCTGCTGTAGGTACACTGGATAAGATACAAGGGATAGAAAGAGCTGTGATTAAGGACAACCAAATAGCTCAGCAGAGTAAAGCACCTGCTAGGCAGATGCAGGGGGCTGGGTTTGATCCCCAGTGTGCCGTGCTGGCCCCACTACTGGGGTAGCTGAAAAGGCAATTGAGACTGGGCATTGGTAGCGCACACCTGTAAACCCAGCTCCTGGGAGGCTAAACACAGGTAGATCACTAGGAGTCTGCTCTATGTAGTGAGACTTTGTAGACTCTACCAAAATACAAAAAAAAAAAGGGAAGAAAGCTCTGCGGTTGCCCTTTGTTGCTTTACTACCTTTCCTCTGCCATGCAGTTTCTCTTCTGCCGTGTCCCTCTGCCATGCCACCCTGCCTTGGAGCAAGCTGATTATGGGCTGAAACCTCTACAAACTATGAGCTAAATAAACCTTTCCTCTCTTAACTTGTAAGGTTTTGTTTTTTGGTTTCAGCAAAAGAAAAGTAACTAAGGCAGATGCGTTGGTGGACAATGGACACATACTCCTCCTTTGCAATGGCCAGTTGGGGAAAAACAAAAGACAAAGGACTTAGAACGAGATTTGTTGAAAACTTGTAGTGAAAGTGCATTTCCTTGATTATTTTTCTTAAGATATTGCAATTGGGTTAGTCTAACATATGAAAACCCATTAGATTTCAATAGCTGGAACAGAGCTGGATTAGATTCATTTTTTATGAGTTGACTGGGACAATTGGAAATGAAACTGTCAGAGGCTTAGTCTGGGGATATTTGTCATCAGCCCAAACTAATATTTTAATAAATAGGAAGAGACAAAATTGATTTTATTAAAGTAAAGGAAATGAAAAAGAAGACACTGTTCTTGGGGGGAAAAAGACTATCATTGCTTTTATGATTGTACATTCATCATGATAATGCTGGAAGGGACTGGTGATATCACAGGGGTTCCCCAGATGAGTGTCAGGGGATTGGTATTATCTTTGAAACTTCCATTAATCATGCATACACCCATTCATCCAACCATCCACATCTCTACCATCTATATTTGGTAAAAGGTTACTGACCATTTTCATGTAATACTCAGAAAGACTGAAAGAGTTTATCCAAATTTAAAATGAAAAGGAATGACTCTAGGTCAGAAATACAAAGAAAGCTTTGGTACTCCAGGTCTTGACTATGAAATATGAAAGTCAAGAAATAAAAGTAATTAGGGTAGATGAATGCCTAGTCTTGATTGAATTAGGTGCAGCTATATCTTAAGTTTACTTTTGCCCCCAGTGTTACTCTTGTGTGTGCAAGAGGAATCTTTTCTTGGTGTGTTTCTCTTGGCACAATTTCACATACATGATCTCATACATAAAAATAAAAACAAAAATGTGTCCTTTCTCAATAGGCAAAAGATCAGAATCATTAACCTGTTTTTCCCCAAACATCTGACCAATGGTTGTTAAATCAAGGGCTGCAATAAGCAAGTTGGATTCCTTAGGTAATAAGCAACTAAGCTCACAGTCTCCTGTGACTTGACTTTGTTCCCAAGTAGCAACAGGACAGTGAAACAAAAGCACAAGAAGATCTGGCTTAAAGTTAGAAGCTCCTCCACTTACTAGCTGTCTGGCTTTGGGAAAATTACCTAATTGTTTTTTGAACACTTATTGTATGCAAATATAGATTAAAGGCATACTTCTAAGATATGAATTGCCTTATTATTAATATTTTTAAGGAAGGTTTTTAATTTTTTAGTAATTTTATTTAGAAAGACATAGCAATGGGACAGTTTCAAAACAGGTTAGTAGGACAGTTACAATAATTAATACATTACATATTGATGTCTTTGTAGTAGTTATTCAGAGTACAAGATGCAGACATGTTATATTGTCTAAACACTTTAATCTTTCTTATTGAACTAAGAGACAGTAGCTGTATATCTATCCTATTTTGTATATACAGATATATATGTATTTTTTTTCATTACAAAATGGTCCTTCATTTATATACCCCTTTTTTGTTTAGTTTTATCAGAGATGGGTATTCCATTGTCATACAAATATTGCAGGTGTATGAATTCAGCAAAATAATCCAATATAGTCCTGAAGTCTATAATAGTAGTGGGTTATCTGCAGAACTGGCAATATCAGAAGTTGTTGACTTGAACCTTTTATAGCTCAGCATATTATTATGGCTTTACTTTTTATGCCTCATTTTTATACCTTTGTGCTGGATGGTTAAGACCAAGATAAAGTAAGACCTATATAATAAGAAATGCAACTTTTGTGTCTGACAAAGTCAGTCAAATCCTTTCAGGATTTACCTTGAAATCCTGTACCAGTTTGTAGATCTTTTGTCAGTGTCAGCCATGTGGATGAATCACAGCCATTGTTTGACCAATTTGCTCTCTGTGAAAACCTGAGAGAATGTTCTCTCTCCATGTGCCTCTCCTTAGGCACACTATACATCATTGATCACTTTCCTCTGTGGCCCCATAATCTCCTCAACAGAAAATTTGGGACACAACTGAGTTACAGGGTGTTACAGTACAGGTTCTCTTATGACCTGAGTCCTAACTGACCTTTTGAAGGGCTAGGGCCCTTCTAACTTTTTTGGTCTGTGAATTTATGTTGTTAACCCTCTAGGAGAGAAGCTTAATTTTATCTCTCCCTGACTAACTATATGTGCTGATACCTGTGAACTAAGCAACTGCACCAAGGTCAGCAATGTGTCATACGAGGACCATGCTTGGAATGCCTGTCATTCTGATTTTCTAAATGTCTACTGCTTTTAATGTCATATCAATTATTGCTATATTCTGTCTCAAATAAATGTTTGTTTAAAAAAAGGTAATAAAAAAAAAACAAGAGACAAGAAAAAAGAATGGCATAGGACTGTCCTGCTACAAAGTTATATATGGTTAGATTTCTAAACTTCTGTGTAAATGTATGTAATTGTTTATTTTTATTTTTATTATTTTTATTTTATTATTTTTTCACATTCTATAGGGTTTTATAGTTTAGCATATTAACAACTGCTGTAAAATACCTGTCCCGTGTTATGTCTAAGGCATTTGATATTCAGACAGATAGTGATGTAATATTTTATTAGTTGAATTCTTTTATTTAATTTCCTGTAAATGCTATGAGACTGGTACTTTCATTGCTCACAGCTGAGGCACGAGGAAGATAAGTGACTTCCCAAGGTTACAAAGGTCAAGCCAGTACTTGAAGTGAGTACCTTGACCAAATGTTTATAGGTTTGACCTATAGGTTTTACTTCTGTAAATACTTGCATATTTACTTCTCTATGAACTTGATTTTTTTCACTGTTAAGTAGAAATCACAATAATGAGGTTTGCACTATATTGCAAGAATTAAATAACAGTATTACAAATAAAGGATCATAGTTATTCTTCTTTTTTTCTGAGAGTTCTGGGTTGAAGACCCAAAGAGTGACTTACTTAAAACCATTCTTTAACTCCACAAATTCAATCTCCACCAAGTCCCACTAATTTTCTCTTCCCAGTATCTTTAAGATAATTTAATCTTCTTCATTTTTATTTCTCTAATTATATTAGCAAGACAGCTCACTACTTTCCACTGTAATTCTCACAGCTATGTAATTTTTTTTTTTTTTTATTCCGGCCATTCCTAGCCCTGATCTAGTCTTCTCAAACTTTCTGATTAATAAGTACCAAACGCCATATTCTTGTTGGCGTAGACACTGAGTCTCTTGCTCCTCTTTTATCCATACCAAAGTACTGCTCAGAGAGATCTAATGGAAGGATGACTATTTACAGATCTGCTGAGAGTTGATCAAATAATAATCATTGCTGAAATCTGGTAAGACAGTCTGAGAGACCTAGTGTAAGAGGACCAGAAATACAGATGCCAAGTAAACATATGTGTTCATTGAAGTACAGTTTTATAGGAGAGGTGGGTAGTGGTTCAGAGAAGGTTCTCAAGAAGAACCTCAGAAGGTTCTCTTGCCTTATACCCTCACCATCATGAATTTTGTTCATGTTCTTCCTTCCTTTAAAAAGACTCTCCATTCTTCTCCATGTAAATCTAACTATTCTAGCAGTCTTCCAGAATTCAACTTAAGTCCTGATTATAGTGTTAAGCTTTGCCTCACTTCTCCAGACCTCAAAGATGTTGTTTTTTTTTTAAATTTCTTTGGGTTTGTGGTTTCTGTTCCTACTACCTGAATTGATTTTCCAATAGATTATAGGTTTTAGAATTACCACAACTTGATTATTGCTGCTTGAATCTAAGAACCCTGTGAGAATCTCAGAACTATGGTGCCATAAGTGTTTAAAAAGTAGATAAATGTTAGGGACCATGCACAAATACGTGCCTGGAAATCTACGTGTCAAGGTGTGAATTTTGTATCATAGTTCTAGTAGCTTAAGTAAATTTCCTAATGTTTGAAATTAACTCTATCTCATTATTGTTCATCTGCTTTACATTTTATCTGAGCTAAATTTTGATATTATTCACATTAACATTTCGGGAAAACTTATTGTTTACTTTTCTTAGGGTTTGACTATACTTAGCATTATTAATGTTAACACAGATTTATTTAATAACAATCCAAAATTGATCCTGCCTATAAAATACTCTTGTCTCTGTTATTTACTTTCTGGATTATAGAGTCATCAATAGATTTCCACTAAAGTTAAAGATGAGCCATCAAAATAAGAACCTTGAATTTAGTTCTGAAAGTAATATAATCTATGTTTTAAAATAAAAGTCCTTGTACTTTTTATGGTTTCTGAGAGCTTTGCTTATCAAACATCTAAAAACAATTAAAGATAGCAGATTTCTGTAGAGGTGAGTGACATTTTCACAGGTTTAGTTGGGTTTTAGGTTTAATTTTGACAGAAAAGTTCTATAAAATAAATCATGTTCAAGCCTTATATCAATGTATGTGGTAGATCATGTAACATGTTATGCCCTAATTCACTTGTTCCTCTTTGTGGGCTAAATGTCAATACATAGTTCTCCTGTAGGAGGAATTCCAGCTGGCCTACATGTAACACACATACACACACACACACACACACACACACACCGCTACTCACACTTTTTAAAAGACTGTGTCAAAACAGTACTAAAGTGATATAAGGTTCACTTTCCATGAAGTTCTTATGAGTGGTTCATAAATCTCAAGCCACAGGAGTTCCATATATTCTATACTCTTAGTATCTAACTCCTGAACTTTAAACATGGTGCCCTTTCAATAAATATGACAAAATGACAACCTGCCCAAGAGGCAAGCACTCCGCACTGTATTCCTCAGTTTTCCTTTGAATTGTGAGTAAATTTGAGCAGACTCCTTTACACCTCTAGCTTTCAGTTATTGTTGCTCCAAATTCATCCATTTGTTCAACAAATATTTGGAAGGTGACCACTCAGTGCCAGGAAATGTTCCAATGAGTGATTCTGTTAGCTATGCCAACAGCAAGGTGAACAGATCTAATAGACGTGAATAGTTCTGTTTGACAGATCACATAGTGAATAGAAAGAGAATGTGTGTAATCAAACTGAGTTAAATCTGGACCTCAACACATAGTTAGGTCTGTCAGTAAATCTCTGAAAACAAACGCCTTCATCTATAATACAGTCACAGTTCAACAACTATTTAATGAGTGCTTCAGCAGATAGACACTGTGGCAGGTGCTAGTAGAACAGTACAGCCAAAGCAGATGAAGACTGTCTTGACAAAGCCGAATACATCTGTTCATATACACATCCATTGCACTATCACATCTTATTAGTCTGTGTGGTGATTTTAAAATGGGTCCACAGAATCTCCAAAATTTTTCCTCGGAAGGTGAGTCTTAATTTCCTCCTCTGGAACATAGGTCAGGCTTAGTGACTTGCCTGTAATGCACAGAGTGTGGTAAAAGAGATTATTTGAGGCTCCTGAGTTAGTTTATAAGAAGGACAGTGTCTACTCTATAGTCTCTTGAATTTTTTGTTCTGGGGAAAGTCAGCTGTCCTGTCATATTCAGAGTACACAAGAAGCCCATAGAGAAGACCCTGAGGGGAGAAACTACAGCCATATGCCACCAGTTAATAGCAGCTGGACCATGTGAGCCATCTACGTTGGCCCTAGTTGTAACTGTAGCACTAGCCAAAGTCTGGATGGTAATCTTATAAGAGACTGACTTTAAACTACAAGGCTAAGGCCACCCTTTCTATTCAAAAAGAACAGAAGAAACTAAGTGTTTAATGCTTTTGCCATTAATTTGCGACAGGGGAAATTCATTTTAGAGCAATTAATGATAATATGGCTTGTGATGAAAACATCCAGACGAATGCAAATAATCATTCTACCTGTACGAATGCAAATAATCCATTTAGCTCCTTTTAGTCTACCTTCCATGTTAATGAACATAAAACCAAGTAACTTCCTAAAACTGTAATATTTTCATTGCTATAAAATAAAAATTCTCACATTTAGTTTAAAATCCTGCATTATCCATCCTCCACCAAACTGACCACCTCTACCCACCAACAAAACATTCTCTTTTGGTCAAATGAGTCTCTATGAGGTTAGGCCTCGAGAACTCTCCCTTCAGGATTTTGAGCATGTTCTTTCCTCTTTATACTTCTTGTTATATTTTCTTTTTCTTCTTCCAAAAGCACAAAATCCTTGCCTAAGTTTTTTTCTTTTCCTTCCTCCTCCACTCCTTATGCGGGCAATTCACAGTTATCTTAATTCAAAACAATCTTTTCTTTTTGAAAATATTCATTTTTTATTGCTAAGGATACATATTCCATGCGTTTTTTAGTATCTGCATAGTAGTTGCACCTGCTTTGTACTCATTTGTCCCCCTTGACCTATAAATATTTGAATGTCTATCAGGCGCAAAGTACTGTGTCAAATGCTGCACTTTGTTTATGTTTGACTGCTTGAAAAGTCTCAGAGGTACACAGCCTTTCATGTGTGCTTCTGCATTCAACCATTAGACAGTGAGCAACCTGAGGACATGGAGCAGTCCCAGCCTCCGTAGCTCAAGAGCCATCTTTTACAGGAATGAATTCCAAAAGTATCATTTTACCATTTCCACATAGGGCAGCAATTTCAAAAGAGTGAAACGATGTTGACATTTCTCATTCTCTCGATATTCATGAAATCAGAAGCACAGCGTTATGCTGCTAGAGTGTGAAGCACTTGTTTAAGTGAAACTGGGTCCTCATGGGCATGCAGCTTAACCATGAAATCATTTTGGTGGAATACCAGCTCAGGAAATTGTGAACATTTCTATCCTTCGTCATTGATCTGACAGTATTTGCTGAAAGAAGGCTGTCTCCTCCTCTCCTATGTTCTGAAAATGTTATCTTCAACAGAGGAATAAGAAATACTCAAAATTTCTGATATCCCAAGGATTACAGTGAAAAATCCAGGGCTGAATGAAGCAGAGAATGCTGGTTGTCACTGAAAGCCTTCAGTGGAACTCAGGTGAAAGCAAATTCTATGAAATTATTTCTTAAAAATTAAGTCCATTCCCTCTCATTCATGCTCACTATGGTGAGCCACTGAAAAATGAAAGCCATTTTAAAATTTTAAAACATAAAATAAAGGGTAGTTTTTGAACATGAAGTTATGCAAGAATCATTTAAGGAGTTCTTTAAAAGATAAGCTCTCTGGTCCTCAATCCTGCCCCCATCTAACTTGATTACCAAAACCAAATGCAATTCAGAAGGTAAGATCCTAGGACCCACTTCTATCTGCATGCTAAGGTCATTCTGATTAAGATGGAGTAATTGGGTATACCTGTTTGTAAGCCACAAAAGAGAGAGAAAAGACAAATGAGAAAGTATGATTCCTGTAGTATTTTCTCTGTAGTGGGCTGTACTTCCAGTGCCCTAATCTATCCTAAATTGTGATCATTTCATTTAGAAAGCATGCAATTAGAAGGTTATGTCCAACTTCACACTGAACATCTCCAAATTATATCAAGCGGTTCTCTATATGTAAAAGAAATATGAATTTTAAAATATGGAAAGGAACTGAAGAAGGGAGTGTTTTTTAAAAGCCTGGGGAAATATCTAGGACTGATAGAAAAGCCCATAGACATTTTAGTTTTATAATTTCTAGGCATTTTCAGGACAATCATAAGACTATGGAAAGGAATAGGGATTTCTACTCTAAAACTTGATGCCCAGTCCTGCCACCTGCTTCCATTCCTCCATCATCCGCACTGCTGCAAAACATCATCTGCTTCCAGGGGTTCTGTGTGGGTTTGGGGTGAGCGCATGTGTGAGCGTATGTATGTGTGTGCTTGGTACACGACAGGAAAACATCTGGGAATATGTACACTGCAGTACTGACAAAGCCAAGGCAAGATTAGGTAGGTCTTCCCCTTTGTACACCCTGAATACTTGTATTAGCTTACTTAATCTTTTATTAGCAAACTTGGACAGAAATGTACATAAAATTTTTAAAATTAAATTTTAAAAAACTACAGGCTTCTCACCTACTTCAAAATAAAGTCTACCGATTTTGCTTGAGCTCTTTACCAACATTTTGAACAAATGTATATTTTTCAGACAAACTCCAAATTACTGTTCTCTTTTCTCACCAGGTTCCTCATACTCTATAGGAAATACAAAGGTGCTAGCTGTCTACCAGACAGTCCTGCTCGTGCTTCAAAACTACGCCAAGCCTGCCATGAACAGTGCTTTGTGAGCCACATGGAAGCCTGGAGCAGAAGAGAAATCCTTAGTGTAGATCCTAATTTTTCATAAGTTTGATATTTTCTATGATTTGGAGTTTTGAAGTAATCGTACTGAAATATAATTGATCTCAAACACTAAAATTTTGGCCAAGCCTCCTCTTGAACTTTGTTCTGTGTTTGCCTGGCTTTAGCCCCAGGCTGACTCCTTGGAAAGGCCAGCTCTGTCGTGTTTCCTGCCTTTGTTTCTAGACGTCCATCCATTGTAGGGTTTCCAAATTACTTTGTCATATCAGAAATACTTATGCTCTCCTCTGAACTTGATTGCCTGAAGGACTTCTGGTTCCCCACAGTCAGACTTAGGCCACCTGACAGGTGTCCCTTACATACATGGTAACTACAAGAGACATTAGGAAACCTCAGGCACGTCATCCAAATTTCCTAAACATCAGTTTCCTCCACAGTTAAACCATAGCAAGACATTAAGTTATACTAATGGTATTGAATAAATGAAGCTATAACTTGTACATATGTAATATAATATAAAAATAATATTCAGCACTCAAGTGGCTGTTACTATGTAGTCAGAAATTTTCTAAGTATTTCAGAACTATTTACTCATTTAATTCCCACAATTCAATAAGGGATCTGCTGTAGTTAGCTCCAATACACAGACAGGAAATTCAAGGCCCAGAAATCCAGCAGACTTGTCCACAGCTTGCCCCCAAGGCAGTCTGGCCTGGAGTTAGTGTCTTCTATTGTATAGGACTTCTTGCCATGAAAATAACCTTATGTTCAAGTAAAATTGGTAAGTATATACCCAAAGCAAATATTTAAAATATGACAATATTGTAGGGCATTCTTCCTCTAATCTACAATGAAATGCTAACTGACCAGAAAGCTGGAGAATATTGTGTGCTATGGCATTTTCATCCACAAGGGCTATTTCACTCTAAAAATATACTGCTTCATTTATCAAAGACAAAGGACACAATATGACCTAATCAAAGAAAACAAGAAGACTTGAATAGCAACAGTCGCCTAAAATGACTAAGGTTAGGTAGGCCAGCTTCCCTGGGTGATGCTTAGAAGAAAGTTTTAATGAAACAGTCACTTGGGAAAACATGTTCAATCAAGTGTGTAGTCGAAGCCACTGGAGATCTGGGCTCCAAGGTAAGGAATGGGGAATCCACTAAAATGATTATCTAAAGTTTAGATCTTGGGCTCTGGGAGATGGTTCAGTAAAATAAGTGCTTGTCTGGAAAGCACAACTGTCTGAGTTCAATCCCTGGTTCTGCCAAAAAATAAATAAATAAATACAAAAATAAAAAATAAGTCTAGCTCTCAGTGTCAGAGTAATCTTGGGAACTCCATCTGATCTTGGCAACCCTGCAGTGTTACAGTATTAGTAAGAGGAATTTAAAAAATCAATTATCATTTTTAGTCATAATAGAGGTTGGGCATTGGTATTCCCGATGTGAGAGTAACAGGAAACCCCTCTTGCAATGAAAAGAAGAAAAGAGAAAAATGCAAGAAAAACAAGTATATACCCCCCTCCACCCCAGCCAATTTCAATGTTGCCTCACCTCTGGGAAACTTGTCAAGCAGATCTCCCTGAATGGAAATGATATAGAATGGGTAGAAAATAAATCTCCCACTGTACAATCAACAGCTATTCTTTATTTTTTATTTGATAAACTTAGTTTCATAGTACTTCTGAGGTATTTCAGATTCTGTGATGCAACTCTATGCCCTGAGTCCAAAAGTGCATTGGTTGAGAAATCTCCCCCATCTTGTCTGTCTTTAGGATGTGTCCATCTGCACTGCCCATGAGTCAGGGCAGGAGCTGGGGGAGGTGGACAACTGCAGTGGCACCTATAACCATCCCTATCAAAGACAAAGGACATGACCTTCTTCTGCTGGTTTCAGACAGCTTGGTGCAAAATACCAGAGGAAATAGTCCTAATCTAATCCCCATCTCAGTTTGCATGTTTTTCACGGAATGAGCCTTCATGCTGCCATATAGAGAGTAAAGTTTCCAGCAAAAGTCTTTAAGCACTGATTTAAGGATAAGCCTTGGCTGAAGAATTAAAAAGACTATTCTAGCAGTTTCTGAAACTTCTTGAGCAAAAGGCAAATTATAAAATTCCTACAAAAAATTCACCTATGCATTCAGAATCCTCAAGTATTTTGATGAGAATTCTCAGGTGACCTAGTTGGGAAGGAGTAACAGGGTTCCATAATCATTTTCCTCTCCAACAGGAGGACTATGACATTTTTTTGATAGTATAATCAGCTTCCCATGCATCTCTGAGAAGTAAAAATCAAACCATGAAGAGCTGTTTGCCCTTTACCCATCTCATATTCAATTGAGGCTTTTTTTAACTATCCATCTTTGGGTAAAGTTGGTTGTCCAATATCCTATATCAATCTTCTAAAATACATTGAATTTGGATGTCTTTTCAGGCTCCTACCTTGCTCCCTATGCCAGAAATCATGCTGAATGTGATGTGAGTTCTGTTTGATGTTATGATTTTTGCTGTCAGGATACTGATGAAAGAGTCAGGAAGGAAGAATTAACCCTGCAAATACAGCTATTGGCCAATATATTAACAAGAGAGAGCTGTAGGCTGCTGGAAGCTGCCTGAAAAGACAAGACAGGAAGCCCTTACATGGGAGCTAAAATTCTAAAAGACACGGAGGAGGAGACACGAGCGCATGAGCTAAAGCAGGATGAGCACAGGGTGGGAGGGATGTTCAGATGCCTGCTCTGTGAGCACAGGCATTCTATTGCAGAAGAAAAAGAATATAAAGTTGGAAGAATCCTGATTAAAAAGGGCTTGAAAGTCAGAAAAAAGGAAGTGAAACTGGGTATACCCAAAGAATGTTTTAGGGGAATTAGTTGATGTTGAAATGTGAGAATTAAAGGTGGGGCACACACAACACACACACAACACACACACAACACACACACATACACACACAACACACACACACACACACACACACAACTACTAAAGCAATCTAAGTCTGAGATAATAGAATCTTGAACCAAAGGGTGACACATTTCATGAGATGGATTCTGACATGAAAGCCAGTGGTCATGGCAGGTGAAGGAAAGGGAGAATTCAAAGATGACTCAGATATTTCTAACTTGAGAGACTGACTGGTCTTTCTGGAACTCATGAGAATGTAGAAATCAGATGGGGCAATTCCCAGCAGGAGCTTAATGATGATGCTCCTGATCTTCCCAGTGCAAAACCCTTTGTCATAGATATAACAACCTATGTGGATCTCACAAACCACTCGCTGATCAGTAACTTCAATCTTTTCTTGTATTTTTCCTAGACCTACTGACAAGAAGCAAAAACAACTGAGCTCATTTTTACTACCATGTTCAATCTATAAATTTGGCCCAGTCAAGACAGTAAACAAGATTTATTCACTATGAGTTCCCCAGCTATTACCATTAAACTAGGGTGTGCTGGGCAGTGGGTACACCCTGTCCTTACACGTACGCCTCTCTAGTTTCTCTTTTTTCTTTGTTTTGTACACAGGGTCTCACTATGCAGCCCACATTCATAGTGATCCTCCTGCTTTCTGCCTCCCTAGTGCTGGGATTACAGGTGCGCGCCACCACGCCCAGGCTCCATCGCCGGCTCAGCGCACCCGAAGGCGGGGCCGGCGCGGCAAGAGGAAGCAGGGATCGAACCCTGACCACTGCGCTTACCTAAGCAAGCGCTTAGTCCGCTGAGCTATACCGCCGGCCCATACATATGCCTCTCTTTCCTTCTCCAGATACACTGTACATGAACAGCTTCCCTCCTCTGACATTCACAGCCCTCTCTGTGAGACACCACACTATGTAATAGCTTCCTCTCAGCGACTGAGGCATCATAATGTAGAACAACTTGCCAAAAACCACCAATTAATCAATAACTTCAGTCTTCCCCTTCAGACATTTTCTTCAGTCTAGCTAATAAGTATGAAATCCTACAGAGCTCATTTTCCAGCCAACTTAAATCTATAAGCACACTAATGGATGACATAAGGAAGAAAAGAAAATGCTATCAAGACATTTAAAGATCCCCCTCTCTGGACACCCAAGACCTAGAAAAACTTCCCATCTACAGGAATAAAACTGGTTAAGATCGAAGATTTGTGACATAGTAAACATGTGACCATTGGTCAATTACTTAACATTTTTGTACCTTAGTTTTCTCATCACCAAAATATTCCAAAATTTATGTGCTGTTAACTAAGATAATATATGCAAAATACTTGGCACAACATCTGATGTGCGGCACTTGTCCACCTTTATTATCATTTTTAGACATCCCTGAAGACAAAATGTGTGCTCTGGCATCAGAAGCCATGCCAGGAAGTCAGGTGATTCTGCATTTGCAAAAGCGCTTGAGTCATACCTAGATGGATGGCATTCTGGATATAATTCAGTTGGCTTCTTCCACCTTCCAGTCACTATTTTCAAATGCATGATGGGTTGAATTTCTATCCTCTGAGGGGGCAGACATGTGAAAAATTGACATCCTGGGATATATGGACACACATCCTGAGCTTGGTCGTATTTGCACGGTGTTATTTCCTTTATGCTTTTAGTGATATTTTTAAGTAGTTGAAAAGCAGTGTTTTCCACTCACAGCACAATAAAATGTAACTCCTTGTTTGACATGACTGCGTTCTTCATCACCTACCTATCTCATTACGGCAGGACTTTACTATTTTTGAAAAGGAATCCTGTAGTGCTTAACAACTGCTTGCCTGGACTTTCTTACATTTGTAGGTGGGCATATATGTATGTACATTTGTACAGATGCATGTATGAAAAAGAGACAAACATGCTGCAGTTTTCAGGAGGCCCAGTCTAAATGAACCTCGGTGGGTTCATGCTGTTTTGTCTTTGCTCCAAACTAAGCACGGTGCCTGGGCTTTGAAACTTGCCTCTCAGCAAGTCACTGCATGCAGAAGTTGCAAGAGCTTGGAAAGACTTCTGACTTGGCACCCCAGCTCTTTTCTACCCCGTGTGAATGAGAGGCATCAGGGCCTGCCTGTCAGCCTTGGGAGGTTTTATTTACCAGGGACTTACAGCCTGCAGAGACAAGTTACTTAAGATGTTTGTTGCAACACACCAGGGAGTGAATGGAGGCAGTTGATACCAACAGTATTGTATGTTGGGTTTCCTCCTCTGCAAGCTGCTTTCTCATCTACCAAAACTCCAAATGTTTCCAGATGCCCATAAGTCAAAAAATTTAAAATTTACCAATAAAATCTGATTGGAAGAAAAACATTTATAAAAAGAAATCTTTCATTTTCAATAAACAGTAACAGTTTTTCAAAAAACACTACAGAGAGAACTTTTTGAGTCACTAATTATATTTTTCTGAATGATTTATCAAGTCCTACATGCCAGCCTAGCTATTCTGGACACAGAATGTAGCAATGGAATTACAACTCTTCTCCTCAGCATGGCCAAGTTTCAACTAAGGGTGTAGTCTAAAGTGCCATCTTCATTTTTCTATTGCCCAACTAGCCCTGTACTCCAGAGAAGATTTTGACTAAAACAGGACAGGATTCCTGTGACACTACTCGAGGGTGAGACACAGAATTAGTCACATAGAGAGAGCACTTTACAATGATACTAGTATTGAGGACAGTACACTGAACACATCTCCTCTCCAAATATTTCGTTTCATGATAGAGACAAAGAAGTGCTTGTGGTTTCAATGTCTACTGCTTACTTCTCTCTTACTATATCTAAATGATACAACATGAACAATTATTAATTGCTAAATAATCACATGTAAGAAATAGTAGTCCAAGAACTTAAAGCCAGATTCTGGAGCCAGCCTGGGTTTCCACCTCTTCATTTTGCTATCTTGGTCAAGTTGCTTAGCTTCTCTGTACATTAGTTTTCTCAGCAATGACATGAACTCCATGATCACCACTGAATTAAATGGCTGGCATGCCATAAAAGAGCAAAACTCATTCAGTTTAATGTATGAGCCAGTTTTAATCTTGCAATATTGTAGCTAGATACAGGAACAAAGCAACACAAGAATAATTTTTAAACCAGTAAAAAGACCTAAACAATTATCTGGAAATTATTCTTTCTCTAACACGAGAAAAGGAACTACTTCTAAGGATTGCTCTACAGAACAGTGACTTTATACAATTACACTTTAATGTATATTTTATACTCTCTTGATTATAAGATGGACTAAAACTGGGCATAATATTTTGGCTCTTATTTATTAAAAGAAAAGTTCCAGGCTGAGGAACAATAATTGTGTAAAAGAGTAAGATATGGTTATAAATATTATGAACAGAGAAAATGGAAAAATGGCCTCTGATACCTTCCCCACTATCACACATAATGAAATTTTAACTAACTACTGTCTTCCTGGGTCCAGGTTATTCATGCGAAAAGCAAGAGAGCCCCTCTGAGTTCTGATAATAAACCAGTAAGTGAGCTTCTGTTCTGAGCTTATGCAGTGTAAAAGACTAGCAAACACACTGTCACTTTTAAAATATCCTGTACTTTTTTTAACCTACAATCACTCTGTGACTAATTATTAGTTAAGTATGATAATAGGTCTTTAAGAGAAAAAAAGCTGCTCATCTCCTTTCAAATATTTTCTTTTTATTGAAAGCCCTCTAGTTTAGGTCTGGGAGGACTTGTTACACTGTTTCGCTAGGTTTTTTCATCCTAATTTAGTAGAATTATAAGAGCAGTCCACAGTTTTCTCCCTGAGTTTCTCCATGTATCAATTAGTGTAAGAGAGTCATCCCAAGACTTTATATTTCTGTCATAGAAATTTCACAAGAGAACTTTTATGTGACTGAAAAGTCTTAAAGACAATAAATTGGGGAAGATGAATTGCTTAAAGGAACTATTAAAGTCCTAGCATATTGTTAGCAAGTTAATGATTAACATCTTAAGCCAAGATATTTCAAAGAGTGTTTCTCCTACATATATGCTGAATATATTATTTACAAAGTTCATACAGTATTTCTTACATCTTGCATACTTGAAGTATAGATGAATTGATAATTGCCAACAGCACACAATAAGATCAATGTGTTCTAAAAAGGTAACATATACTCATTATGAGAAGAATAAAATTACAATTTTCCTAGCAATTTAATGAAATCTTGGACTGGCAAGATAGCTCAGAGATAGGCAAGTATAGGCAAGCATTCAGGGACTGCACCTCAGCCCCAGGCACCATGTATCACACCAGCCCTGCCCCAGGGTGGGCTGAGCTGGCTACAAAAAAAAAAAAAAAAATCATATCTCACCAACACTTCTGTATAATGACTCAGAAATCCTTTAGAAAAAAGGTATTATTCAAATAGAGAAATTATTTTATAGCACCAAGAGTTTACATTCTTTACACTAATTGAGTTGATATTTTCTTTTGAATTATCTTAATTTTCATGTTTCAAATGAAACATGAACTCTTATTTCATAGAACCAGATAATTTTTAAGTCACAAATTTCTTACTGTATTTACAAAATAATTCAGCATTAGGTTCTTTTATATACTCAGTTAAATTTACTTGAAATACAATCTGACTTACAATAATTTGATTTATAAGAAGCTTTGCTGGTGAGGGCTGCTTTGGAACACTTGAAATATGCAGCTCAACTTTTACTCCTTTATTAAGAAAACTGGTTCTGAACAGAGAAAAACAGAATCCAAGACAGCTTTGGTCTGGTCCCTGGGCCTATGAACCTCATCCTATCACCTCTGAGTATCTCTCTGAATGCTTTCTGCAATTCTGTTCTGTGTCCAGAAGAAAATAATGAACAAAGTTGAACAGTCTGCCTGCTTTATAATTTGGTAGTGACAAAAATGAACGTAAAATAGCTCTAATTAGGAAACAATCTTTTTGTAGACAAACAAAGTTGACATATTTCTACCATTCAACTATCAGCCCTGAAGAGAACAAAGAGATTTTTATCACCCTCTGGATTTCCCTTATTCAGTTGATTGAGTATAAGTCTATGCTTTTGACTACAAAAGTAAAGAATAATGGAGCCTGAGATTGCTGCCAGTTTAGGCTGTGCGTATCATGGTAAGATTCAAATGAATTGAAATTCCGTGAAAGTTTTAAAAATATAGTCTGATTTCCACATGCTTCTTATTTTTCTGGGTAACTATTATAGATTAATAGTTTGGTTTGAAAACTGGCAGGAAAAAACACATAAATTGTGCATACAAATATTTACAAGTAGAAATACTACTCTAAAAAATGAATTTCATCATGGACTATTGAAGGAGTATCAAAATCAATATTAAGTAATATCCAAGAGTTAGGGAAACAAATAAATCTCATCTACTTACACGTTGGCTTTGCTGTTGGAGGAAATTTTGTCCGGGTAATAGCCAAAATTATGAAAATAATGACTGGCCATAAGATCAAGACAAGTGTCCAAAACTGCAAAATAACAAGAGATAATAATGTTAGTTCTATTGCTAAATCAAAAAGAAAGAAAGAAAGAAAGAAAGAGAGAGAGAGAGAGAGAGAGAGAGAGAGAGAGAGAGAGAGAGAGAAAGGAAGGAAGGAAGGAAGGAAGGAAGGAAGGAAGGAAGGAAGGAAGGAAGGAAGAAAGGAAAGAAGGAAGGAAGAAAGGGAGAAAGAAAACAACAACAATTAAAAAAATCTAAGTCTAAGAAGTTTGCCATGCTGCCACACCCAAACACAAGTATTTGTCTACAAACATTAAGAAAGGAAGGAGAAATTTTCTTAAATACAACTTCCTAAGAACAATTTTCCAGGCTTAAGTCCCTGGAAATTCTCTTCTGAATTTCCCTCTCTGATCAGTTCTCATGGCTGTCTCAAGAATGGGTATTTTAAAATAAAAATCTAATTGGTAGCTTTCTTACTTAAAGTTTTTTTGGAATTTCACAGTTGCCTGTTGAATAAGACCAAGTATTTCGTAAGACCCAGCATAGTTTGACCTAAACTTGTGTAACCACTTCCAAGGCTGTGCTCAACCAGGAAGGCTAGTGTATGAGATTGGGTAATGGACTAATAAATATGGCTGAACAAATCAGTGACTGAATTAACAGAATAAATAATTGAGTCAAGGAGAGAATGGTAAACCCAAGCTCTTTGCAATTTTCCCAAAAGGCATCCCCCTGACCCAACCCACTGTAAACATCTGTATCTGCTTCTGTTATAGAATTTAACATACTGTTACAGTCATCAATGATTTTTGACTGATCCCCAGAATAAACAGGCAGTTTTTTTTTATGCTAAGGACTCTGAATTTTGATTACCTGGTGCAAAATAGGTGCTCAAAAACAGTATACTGCCTTGAAATTTCTACCAGAGAATTTCACTTTAAGGCACATAAGGAGCTGCTTTTTTTCCCTATAAAGATATGATTATGTTTGAAAGTCACTAACTGCTTAGTGTTTTATAGACCTATAAAATTGGCACCAAAGCAGTGAAAAACACACATTTACAAGAACATTAACTGTGATATGCAAACAGTTGTAGTGCTCAAACCAAACCACAGAGAATAAAGCTTACCTATATTTAATAAAGTTGGGACCATGTTTCAGTTGGGTTATGCAGTCAGACTTATCTTTCCTCCTGTACTATTCAGAGTTAATTTCTTTGGACAAATTTTAAGCTTTGTCCTCAGGGCTCTTCAATGCATTGAAGCAATTGAAAACTGATCAATTAATCATTCTTCACTACCTCCTAACCTGAATTTTCTCCTAAAATCTCCATTACATGTCAAAGAACACTATTTTCCTTGACAGTAAACTTATCACCAACTTGTTAGACCTTAAGTAAAAAGGTAAGTTGTAAAAACTTAAATTACTGCACATCTAAGAAATCCAAACATGTTTGATTTGCTCATTGGTGAAATGCATTTAGATAGGCCAAATCGCTTAATCTAAAACCACACTTCTCAGACATTAACGTGTGCGATGAGCCATGTAGATGTAAATTTGAGGTGAGGTCTGAGATTCTGTGCTTCTACTTCTTCTGCTGAAGTGGGTGCCTCTGTTGACCCACGGTCCAGCCACCTTGATCTGTTCCATCCTACCTGACTAGCAGGAGGTCTTATAAAGTCTTGGAATAGTTTTGTTCGAAAGTTTTTGGGAGATCATTTAATAGATTTGTGGGCACTTATCAACTTGAATAAAAAATTGCATTTTTGATTTCTCTACTTTATAACTGAAATGTCCACTAATGATGAACATAAACAAGAAAGCACATGGTGCTATTACAAATAGTGATAACTTTGTCAACAATAGGAATCATAGATATTTTACAATCACATGGAGATTATTGAAAATATCCCAAAGGGCTATTTATCCCACTATAACAAAATTATAGCGATCATAATTTTACCTCCTGATCTTGTCTTTAATGTGACAATATTAATAGCATTGTAATTAATCCTAAAATATATATATTTTGCTATAATTCCATAAATGTGCTTCTTTAATATTTTGATACCTGAATGGTAATATAATTAGTCTTATTATTACTACATTTTATTTTATTTCATTTTATTATAAATTTAAAAACATTATTCTTAGGAGGGTCATGTACTTCAGCAAACTGCTAAAAACATTTTGGCATCAAAGATGCCAAGGAATGTTTAATCTGATAAAAATAAAATTTATTTATTTTATTCTCTGGGCAAGGAAGGCTAACATAACTTGGCTAAAGTAACATATTCAGTTGGAAACCAGAAAGAGGTCATAGATCTGAATCTCAACATGCAAATGTTAGGATATTTATAATTATTGTGCTTCTGTTAGACATGAAGAAGAAAACATTGCAGAGTGCTGGAAAAATAGGGGCATCACAGAAATACAAGCTGTACTAGTTCCTTAGCTTAGTCTCTGAAAAATGGAAGTCTGTTCTTCAAATATCCTTGATACAAGGTACCAATCATATGTTATATGACTCATTTGAAATGTAGACTACAAAGAAATAAGGTTAAAAAATCAACGTTTGCAAATTTATCCATTGGGTATTTGAGGCATTTAATTCTTTAAGAAAGTACTCCTCTGAACGGGCTTGGTGTTCCACAGCTACTCTTAGAAGAGCCTGTTCACTCTCTATGGCAACTTCATGAATATCTGAGTCAAAGATCAGCATAACAACACAAATAAACATCTTCATAAAAACAGGGGACATGCATTATCAGATATCTTTATTTATTTTATTTTATTTTGTATTTAGGACAGAGTGTACAGGGTGTCACTGCATAGATCAGACACAAAGTGATCCTCCTGTTACAGCCTCCCAAGTGCTGGGATTACAGGCATATGCGACCATGCCCAGTCTCAGTCTGTCTCAGCACTCCCTGGGGTTGGGACCCTTACGGAGGGCCATACTGCGTCTGCCTAAGCAAGTGCTTTAATGCACTGAGCTATTTGGCCAGCCCTCACTATCAGATATCTTTAAATTATGCTTTGGCTAATGAAATTTGATGATATTTTTATGAAGGATGTTTTGGCAAATTCTGAACGTAACTTTAAACTTGTTTTAAAACTAGAGAAAAATGTGGCCTTTCTCACAGAAGTTTAATAAATTTATATTGTGTTAGAGGCAAATCACAACCAGTTCATAAACAAATCTGTTATAACAGCTTTTCCAAAGTCAGAGAGATTTGAGAACATCTCTGTACACTTCATATTAGAAGGATAATAAATATAAAGCTCTCCACATTGAGATCTTGGGAGTATAAAGACTGACAAATTAATCACAAAAGCAAGCAATAAAGAAAATTTACAATTTTGTATAGCAGGAATGCTTTCAATACCATTGTAAATATTATCACAAGCAACCTAGAAGGAAATGTAAAGTCAAGGACACAAATACTAAACTGATGAGCCATAACTTTTCCATGGTTTGAAGAGCAAATATATTGATTTTTATACCCATAGACTGGAAAGCTACTTAAACACTTGACAGAATGCAGTTTTTAAAGATTTAGTATTTTTGCTAGTATTTTATTTATCTCACTACCTGTACACTTTATTTGCACTTTACCCCTGCATTGATGACAACATCTAACGACATATACACACCGAATAATTTACAATTCCTTAGTGAGCTGTTGAGTCCTTTGCTTGCTCCAGGGTTTAGTCTTTACTGACATTGCCATTCTGAACTTTTGCATCTCTTTCCCTTACTAAAAAACTGAATGGAGAAGTCCTGAAGTGAGCTCTTATGAAGTGAGATTCTTCTCTAGAACTGGGTGTACCACAGTGACCCAGTGAAGGAAAGCAGTCTCCAACAGGGCAAAGAGGACCTCAACAGTGAGACAGGAGGATGTGGTGTCTCAGAGATCAAGTGGGGTGAAGATATCAAAGTGGACAAGAATGCAGCAGCAGCAGTCATTAGTTTTGTAGGGGGATGATGACCAAAACGTTCCCCATAAGGACCCTTATAAACATGGAAAAGAAAGAAAATAGGATGAATTGAGCAAAGCTGGGTTAGTACAAAAAATACAGGCATGAATTACACGTTTCCAAAGTATATTAAAAGACATAAAATGCAATGTAAGTGCATGTGTTACCTAGTACCTGCTTTCTGATTCTACAAGTACGTTAGCACCTCATTTTGTACTTTCTCTGTCTCATCTCTGAAAGCACTGTTTTCCTAAGAAGTCCTAGTGCCCTAGACTGGGCTTGAATGTTCAGTCCTCCTGCTCAGTTTCTCAGAATTCTGGGATTGCAGGCATGCACCACCATATTTGGCTAACACTTGCTGTTTTTAGTGGATATCTTACAACTACATGTGAGCACTGCTATTGGGGTATTATGATTCCTAAGTCAGTACACAGCAAGACAATCTCTGTAAAAGGTAGAGAAAGATGGATGACTAGCTAGATGGGATACAGGTAATTGGTAGGTATGTGGAAGAATAATAAATATGCTCCTCTGAGACTGCTGAAGAATGCTGAAAATACATCACAAATACAAACACCAGCCAATGTACTAATCCAGCATCAAATCTGATTATTGACCAAATTCAAATGTTAAAATACACTATAATAGTGTATGATTGACTAAACTAGGAATCCACAAGTCTGGGTAGATTATAAATAAATACATAAGCAATCAGACAAATAGATTGAATGTTTAATGAAGAGAAGGACATGGACATAGTCTCAAAACATTTCCCCAGGTGAGGTAAGTAGACACCATGGACCACTGATGGAATGCAATGGGCAGAAGACAGTATCTCTTCTGTGATATTCTAGTCAAAGCTCAATAGACAGACATTTCGGATGGGAAAACAACAGATTCTCTACAAAAACAATTCGTTGGGAAGGTTCAAGAATGTTTTGGTCTTAAAACTCAAGGAGAAACCAGAGACTGCACCAGAAGGAAGGAGATGACACACATTGGAATGAGATACTGTGCATCTGGATCAGGTCTGACACATGGCTGAGCTTGAATTGAGTCTGGGGATTTGGTGATGCTGGTGGGCTTTGTTTATACAAAATGCACCATGAAGTATCCAAGTAATGGGGCACCCACTTCAAATGGCTCTGGGAGGAAACGTTATTTGTACTGTTTCATTAAACTTGAAACTATTTCAGAATAAAATCTGGAAATTAGTTCAAAGATTGCTACATATATTTTTTTAAACTCATACTAATTTTTAAAAACCAGAGCAAAATATGATGAGCCAGGGAAAAAAGCAGAAGAATATGTGCTTTTTCATACCCAGAAACTTTACTACTATGTGAAAGAATTAAATTTCGGGAAATCAACAATGACACCAGGGCACATTTCAGCGATCTTACGATCTGTGAGTCATCCACTCTAAGTTACAAGTTTAAACTTAAGCAATTCAGCAAATCAATCAAATATAGATCCACCCCCCAAATATTCATTGACAGCTGATTTGTAGTACTTATTCCCTGAATTCAATTAATAGGAGCATTTGCCTGTGCATTTACAAAGAATGGTTGTTTCAAATTTTGAAAATATCTCATACCTAATTATCTGAAAAACTGGGCAAGGCATATATAATTTCAATTTAGGTCACTCCTGCTCCATTACTTTGCCACAGCCCTTTGTTCTAGTTCCTGTTAGTCTATCTGATTCTATTTGTGTCTCACATTGCCATTATTTTTTTATCCTTTCATTAAAAGGCAAAGAAGAAAATAAGGTAGAGGCTTTCAAATTAATAAGCTTTACCACATGTTTTTTAATGAAGAAAATACTTTAAAATATCATTTGAAGACACCATAAATTTCATTACACTATCTTGGTCTTCCAAAAGCAGAAGCTGTATAGCAACAAGATGAGGCTGAGTTAGATTCATGGAAGTGTCCTGTTTATTGCCCACAGATTTTTGTTTGTGTGTTTGTTGGTTTTCATTTAGGGTCTCACTACATAGCTCAGACTCGCATTGATCCTCCTGTTATCAGCCTCCTAGTGCTGGGAATACAGGCCTGTGCCACCATGCACAGAGTTCATTACTGGCTCAGCGTGCCCTGGGTTGGGGCCAGTGTGGCACGCAGTACCAGGGGTCAAACCCTGGCCCTGGCACTCACGTAAGCAAGCACTTAGCCCACTGAGTTTTTCCACAGGTGCTCACAGATTGTTTTTGCCCTTACAATTTTTAAAGGGACTTTAGTGCTTTAAAGCAAGGAATGTGTTGTCATATCATAGCAAGATGCCTCCACAGCCTACTTCCTTCTTGGGTCACATTAGCAATCCTGCCCTAATAGACATTTAAGTTTGTACTACTTGGAGTGGAGTGGTTTGAAGTTGATAATGTCAAAAATAAGACATACTGAAGATGAAAACAATTTCTCAGTTTCATCAAGTATTGTTTGCCTAACTCTGAAAACAAAAATAAAATGTCTAAAATGAAAAGTCACCATTCCATTTCCTGGAATCATAGTCTTAAGAGAGTTTTAAGAAAACTTAGAATTCAACAGCCTATATAATGATCAATGACATAAGTTTTTTCTTTTTTGTTTGTTTTATTTTGTTTTGTTTTGTTTGAGGAACTGGAAATTGAACTCAGGCCCTTGCACTTGTCAGAGAAGATCTTATTCTACTGAGCTATCTCCCCAGCCCCTGATGTAAGTTTTGTATAATTGAGCAACTACTAGGAACCAGGTACTGAGGATAGGGCAATTAAAGTTTTCAGTCTTTGGAGGAAAGGAAACATTTTTTAAAAATTACAATGCATATCTGAGAGGTACAATAGATATGTGATAGGGAAAGAACATGGAAACTGGAAAAACTGGAACAAAAAAAGGGAAAAAAGATGTATTTATGTATATATGCAGGAGAGTTTGGACAATTGTATTGATGATTTCTGCTGGTCTATTGAAAAGAGCAGTTAATGCTTAAATCTTCTTTACTTTCTTTTTAACCAACTTTGCATGTTTATGTCTGGTAATCTAAACAACTAATCTGAATATAACATTATGTAATACAACAACCATTGTCAAATTCATATTTTAGAATGAATTTAGTGAAATTCTGTGTTGTTTCTAATGGCTTATTTTCTTTCTTAGCAGTTTGTGTTTTCTTTAAATAATAAAAATTGGGCATTTCACCATTATATGATGTTATTGCCTAAAAAAACATAATGAATGTACCAGATAACATTCTGATCTAAGAAGTACAATCGATGGTGCCAGAAAGATAAATAAAGGAAGTATGAGTCGAAACTATGAAACATGAAATTGGGCGAGCAGGAGAAAAGATATCATGTTGGATGATGATGCAAGAAAATAGGAGTCTGTCAGGAAGATGAAACATGGGATAAGAAGGAGGCGAGTGTAGACTATCTCAGGAACAGAACTGCAGAGTCACTGAGGCATCAAGGTTCAAGGAAAGCAGCACTACTCCGTGGTCATCTGGCCTCCACTTGAATGCTCCTTGTGAGGAAAGTTTATGATTCCTTGAGGATAGGGCAAGGCATTTTGACTGTCATTTTGCTTAGGTTAAAGTCAAAATCTTTCTTTCTGCGACTGTCATTCATCTCAGTTTTTGTTCTCCACTTCCACATGAGAATTATACAAATATTTGAAAATACTGAACAGTCCCCTTTGCTCCTGAACATCTTCAACAACTCTGTGAAAGCTTCTTTCAAACTATCTTCCCTAGAATGATTTCTTGTTGTCGATTGTTACTTTTATAATTATTGTCCACATTGATATAGTACCACAAAAGATAGGAATATGAATATGTATATATATATGAATATATATATATATTAAAATGTTTGATGTAATCTTAAATGCTTAACAGATATTATTTCATTAAGACAATAAGCTTATTTCCTGCTGTAGATAGGAAAAAAACAACTTAAAAAAACTAGATAACGTTTCTTTGTGGAGTCATTAAGCAGCAGAGCTGGTGCTTTAGCCCAGATATTCTGACTTCCTCTCAAGCACAGAGAACCACTAACCTATGTAGACAAACCACTACGCAACCACTGGTTGTTACTGGTCCTCTTTAATCTGAATGTTACACTTTTATTAGCTCAGCCTTGAGACTAATAAAATAGTTTTTAAAATTATTTTAATGTTAGAGAGCATTGAAAGTCATTTAGAGGCCTTCCTATAACCTAGAATCATAACTTTTTATTATAAACCTGAATATGAAAATTGCTCAATCTTCCATAACATGAAATATAATGTCTCTTCCTTCCTTTTCCATTCCTTTCTTTTTGCACTGTCCTATAAGACAAGGAGATCTGTGACTTTCTAGTAGCAAGGGGACTCTAAGGTTCACATTCTGAAATTAAAGTGTGGTGTTTTAGATCTGGAAGAAAGCATAGTTCTACTCTGCAAACAAGGAAATAATATGACAGAGTCTTGAGCCATTGGACTTTCTGCTATTCAACACTGATATCTACATGAATGACTCAAAAACTAGGATAGAGAAAATTTTCTGAATTCCACACTTCCAGATTAAAATGCATTTTGAAGATGGTAACTTTTCTATGACATATAGGGGGACAACACTTTTCTATGATGTCTACAGAAACAGAATATGCAAATTTTATTCAACACAAGATTATTTATTACTCTCATTTCTGAGTTTTCACCTCATTCATTTTTATTCATTGTTTGAATTTTTAAAGTGGCATATGTCTGCCATGTGTTAGATACTATAACTAATAGGTAAAACTAAAATATTGTATCAATTAAAAGGAGTTAGAGAATAAATGATCCAGATATAAAAAGGATAGAAGAGACTGGAATATTTGATCCCATACTGTAAATTGTACAGAACCTAGTTTATTTTCATCTCCAGATTTAGAATTAAATTTGGAATTAGAGCATAGCCTTAAAAGTTTCCCATCTGAGCAGTATTTCAATGAGGAGACAATGTTAAACTTAGCTTAGCTGTGAAAAGAAGCTAGGTGAACAAAGTCAAGACTGTGGGAGGAAGAGTCAGTTTTGATTCATAATTTTATGAATGACCACAATAGCTGATCCATTCACAATGAAAACATGATTTATTAGCTAAATAGCTATTTTAAAAAAGTCAACTGACATTAATTTTTGTCATCCAAAATTCCTCCTTAAGCATGTGGTAAAGCTTGTTGCCTCATGGAAGCTACAAAGCAAAGAGAGAAAGTGGCCATGGTCCCAATGTACCCTTCAAGAGCTTGCACCCCATACCCTACTTCTTCCATGTGGGCCTCACCTCCACAAGCTTCACCATACCCAATAGTGCTGCCAGCCAAGGGCCAAGCCTTCAACATATGGGGTTTTAGTGACTAAACCAGAAGAACAACTTAAGTTTTGTAATGTTGTATTCTTTTTATAAAGGATGATCTGGTCCATGAGTGGTCCACCTAGTGCTTTGCACATCTGAGTCTGATTTCTCTCTTCTTCACATGTTCTTTTTATTTTAGTTCAATTACAAAATCATGTATCTTTAAGATGCACAGTATCTTGTTTAGAGATACTCTTCATCTACTCTTATCTGGTAGTGCTTTAATGTTTATAAGCATTTAAGGGATATTTAATAGGAAGAAAGAATTGGTGTGCCTATTTAAGACCTATTTTCCTGGAAGATCAGCTCTGACTCTATACTATGTAGTTGTTTAGCCTACAGGCCTTACTGTCTTAAGACTCCTGTCACTAATGAGATGCTGTTAAGCATCTCCTTGGGAAAGTACCTTCATTTCTCTATTATCTGTAGAGTTAAATTATAAGCCCCACAGAAAAGCGACTTCACCCTGTAGATTTTTATCTATTACCTAATACTTATGTTGGTGCTTAATGCATTTTTTATACTTTCCTTTAGTATTCAACTTTTTCAATCAAATTCAGAATTTATATCACTGCAAATATTTTTAAATGCCAATATCTAAGGCCTCTTTAGCAGATTTGATTTCTTCTTTCATGGGTTGAACTCTCAGCAGGGGTCACAGACTACTAGGAAATGACAACTGAGGAGCAATAGAGAAGTAGATAATGTCAATAAAAGATTCAGATAGCAGAGATTTAACTGTGACCCTTAAACCCAATAGGGGACCTTGGCTAAGATGCTTGAGCTCTCTGGGACTCTAAAATTAAGCCATTTAGATAGCCCCAAATAATCATTTTGGTCTTTGATTTTACATAAAAGAGAAAGGGATGCATTTATTTCATAACCAGTTTGAAGGAAGTCAACATCAACATTTTACTTATTCTATTCTCATTCTATTTCAACAACTCTTTATAATTCTTTTCTCATTTTGTCTCTAGCATATCCTTTTAATGTCCATTTTTTCACAGCAATCCTCAATTAATGTAATATTTTTCTTATGTCTTTCTTTCCTACTCTTGTGTGTCTTACATTCTCCATTAGGAGACTCCCAGCTCTTCCTCTGCAGATCATCCTTCCTTCCACCTTGGTTTTTGATGGGATCTCTTGCAAAAATTAAGGGAAGTTGTCCTGCTAGTGATGGCAGCATTCTCCTTTAACATTCGGTAAGGACACAATACCTTGCCAGTCTCGCAAAATCTAATTTCTGTATTCCTAGGTTTAAAAGTCTTTTTTAAGCACTGTTTTCAGAATGATTATAAATATAGAAACAAAGACACTTGTATTTTAAATGACTGCTTAAAGGATAACAAAGCCTAATTCTTACATAAAATTTATGTCCTAGCTTCACATTTATATGCATTTTCTTTCCATATTCCCTGTCTTCTGATTGGTCTATATTTTCTGTCTTCATTTTAAAATTTTATCTCCTTTGAGCTCTTTAATCCTAGCTTCCAACCTCTTGTTTCCTCATTCTTCCCTAATTTTAGTGTAATTCTGTCACATATACATCCTTCAACCTGTATACCCAAAACTCCCTTTGATGACAAAGAAGTAGAGACAACCTCAGGTGAAATTATGATAAAGAAACGTATCCATCTCAACCCTCTCACTCTGCACTTACAATCTTGTCTGTTGCTACCACCTTCTACAAGTCTCTTTGGTTTCTCTGATTGATCCTAAAAGATTCATCTAGAGCCACCATAATTCCTCAAATTCCTTTTCTAACCATATTTCCTAGAACCAGAACTTATTTGGGGCCCCATTTCCTCAAGGTATGCTTAAGATGTGAGTTATTGTCCCCAGGTGACCTGTCAACTCATGTATACCCTTTTCCCAAGGAAAGTATATCTAGAGATATGTTAGAGATTTTTCCTTTGTGGAAATACTATATCATGTAGTATGTACATATACTCTAATGGGAAATGGTCATGGACTCATAGGGAAACACATTTAGCATTACCTGACTTGCATTTCCTCCAAATGCATCAACATACCCAGAAGAAACTGACTAACATGGAGAAAAGTCTTGAAGTATCAATGTATACCTATTGCTTTACAGATAAGGAGGAAAATTGTCTTTAAATTTTCTAAGAATAAAATGGATTTTAAAAGTTATAAGGAATGCAAAAAATCTCAGCATTAAATTTATCAACAACAACATGCAGATTTTCAGTTACTCTACACTATTTTAACTGCTGAATCTTCTTCACTACTTTACATAAACTTCCTATCTCTCATAGTCCTCTCCTAGATTTTCTTTCACCATTTGTCTGTATAAAGCATGACATACACATTCCCCCATTTCTCAAGGGGAGTTGTATTACATAAAAGATCTTGAGCATTCCAAACAGACTCTGCTGTCTGCTTGTCGTGGCAACTCTGTACTGGTTGAAAATAGGAAACAATAATATTCATTTGACCAGTTTTCTCTTATAGCCATTTCCATGATAATGATAATGGGACTCAATTATATTTTTTCAGTCACTCCTGGTAACAAATTTGAAGAAATTGAAGTATTTAAAGCAAAAAGAAGGAGGAGGAGGAGGAAGGGAAGAAGAAGAAGAAGAAGAAGAAGAAGAAGAAGAAGAAGAAGAAGAAGAAGAAGAAGAAGAAGAAGAAGAAGAAGAAGAAGAAGAAGAAGAAGAAGAAGAAGAAGAAAAGAAGAAGAAGAAGAAGAAGAAGAAGAAGAAGAAGAAGAAGAAGAAGAAGAAGAAGAAGAAGAAGAAGAAGAAGAAGAAGAAGAATCTATCTGCCAAAATTTTTACCACTTATAAAGCACTTTGAAATAGGCGAGCACAATTAAGTCCAGCTTTGACGAGGCAGACCTCATGCCTGTGAAGCACCAGTGCTTGGAGAACTCGTCATATGCTACAGAAGTCGTAGGAGAGCAGCGCGACTCCAGCTCTGACACACCCACATGTACAGGCCTCTTTCCCTGCTGAGCGCCACCTAGAGCCATTTGTGTGATAGCTATGGGGAAATTTTCTTTGGTGTTCTTGAAAGCACCAAAGCTAAAGAAAACCAAAATATTAAGGATTTTATGATTTTTGTGCACAACACACCCAAGCAATCATGTAGCACTTCATTATGTTAACTGCTGCCTGTCAGATTCACAAGGTTAAGTAAGCCACACATCAGAGCACTATGGACGGTGTCAGGACAAGCAAGCCATCCCAGAGTGAGACGAGGTACACAGATGAAATACTGGCTTCTGGGACAAATTACTTACATATATATGTTACTCCATGGAGGCTGGGAATTGCCTCTACAAGAAGTATAATGACTGTCTTTTTTTTTACTTCCCTGGTTTTCAAATGTTTTTCTGAACTTATGATAGTTCACATAAACCAGCTCCTTGCTGGATCTCCCTGAACTCTGTCTGGTGAGGATCTAACAGCTACCTTTGTCACTTTTAAGGCAAATATTACTGTAAGGGTACAAAAGAAGATCTCACAATAAGCAAGAAGACAGACAGTACAGTGTATCAGTAATATTAAAATATGATATACTTAGATATGTATTATCTCTCCCTCTCTCCTTACCTCTTTCTCACTTGGCATTCTTAATAAATGATGTTTTAAACATACTTCTATATTACTTTGATTTGGTTTTTGGAAGCAGAGTATTGCTGTGTAGTTCAGGTTAGCCTAGAATTCACAATAGAGCCCAAACAGGCCTGGAACTGCCAACCGTTCTCTTGCCTTGGCCGCTTAAGTGCCAGGATTACAGGCATGAGCCACCAACCCCAGCTCAAAGAAGAATTTTTATGCTAATGTTTCAAATTATTTCTGTTCTATATCTTATCTTTTCAACCAGACTTTCTATTGCTTTTGGTTTTCCAGTACATTTCTTTCCATTTCAAATGACTTCAAGTGGTACTTTGTTTTCATTCAGCCCATTTTAAACTAAATTTCATTGAGAAAAATTCTGAAAATGTTTTGGAAGGGATGGTAGAATTTAATACTAGTTTCAAGGCAGCCTGTAATGAGGCACATCCTTTTCTTGGCCCAGGGCATGTCCTGATTTACCCTTTTAATTTACTGAAATCAAAAGGCTGCTTTGGGGGCGTGTTAATACTCGCCCCATTAGCTAAAACACAGATGTAGGAATGAATTCTAGGTACCTTATTTCCTGCTTTAAATAAATAGCTTTAATATCATTTCTTCTTAGCTCTCACTAACATCACGTTTCAGGCCTGTCTATAGTCACTAGTCTGTGTCCCAAGCCCTGTGCTCTCACCCTTTTGTCAACTCACCGGCTGCCTTTTGACACCAAGCCAGTTTTTCCACACCAGGACTCGAAGTTGATGAAACTGGGAAGTCATCCTTCAGGCACCCACAAGAAGAGAATGCTTCTTTTTGACTCCACTCTTCCAAAGAGCCAGTGTCCTGTCCAACCTGCTGTGTATCAGTGCACCAAGAGCCTTTTCACGGCATAGCTTTCTTTGAGGCCAGGCCAAGAAACTCACAGTGCTGGCCTTCCTGCCGGATCTTCTCTTCCAGTTAATCCTCGTCCAAGAAGCACTTCTCAACCAACTTTTCCTCCAAAAAGAGCACTCAGATCAGTGGCTTTCAGTGGTTTATGCTTATTTTAAAATAACATCTGCTTGCTGCATCCAGTCCAGGCACAAGGAGAATGAGTATCATTCAGATAATGTGCTACTGTAAAAAAAAAAAAAAAGATGAGCACACACCTCCTACTCTCCATAAAATTAAATGCCTATCCACACCTTAGGGAACTTGTCACCTGTGCTAGACGCGTCATGAAGAATTAGGTGGGACCCTTGCCAGGCCAGTAGGACTTGTCCTACATACTCCCGCCTTCTTTTGTGACTGCTTCATAGTGCCTGCTCTAGCAGAGGCAGAGCACAGAGAGTATTTCACAGGCACAGATTCAGAGACTAGTGACTCTTTTAAGGGTCAAGAAGTTTTAAGTCAATAGGCCAAAGTTCATCCAAGACACTTGGAACCTCAGCCCATAGTAGACACACCATGAAAGTATCAGTCATTAACCTAAAGCTTAATGCTTTGTTGGGGATTGAGAGTGAGTACATTGGCTAGGTCCTAGATTCAATTGACATTTAGTCAGCTACGCATAATGCAGAGCATAAAATGATATCCATTGGATTCCCCCATGTGGACAGCTATGGGGATAGCTAAAGGGGAATAGGCTAACCCAAGACATTTCTGCAATTTCCTCTACCAAGATACCCTTCTCCCTATCCCATCTTCTACCTCTCATAATTATCATCAAATTGGCATCTTCCATGGAGCCTTTTTGATACCCTCATGTGTTCTTTCTTGCTCTTCAATCCAACCAATTCCTTGTTGCTTTCAAGCAACTTATATTTTTCTTTATTTTTTTATTGTATGTCTCATTGTTTTGTTTCATTCTTGTATGACTTCCGTGGATCAGAATATTTAACATAAAACTGCTACTTAACACTCACTACTGAATAGAGTATCTAAATAGATTCTTTGACCCAGGAATGCTTTGGTGAAGTTCCCATTAGATCCTCACACCTTATGCTGATTGATATCCTTGCAAAATCAGTTAAAGCATTGTGTGAGCTCTCCTTTCAAACCCAGACTTAATACTGGTTCAACTGCCTGGTCTCCATGCCAACTATGCAAGGCTGAGGGCAACTGGCCTTGGGCTGACTTATAGCCAAGATGGTACATGCCCATACCTCAGCCTTGACTCCATCCACACTAGGCAGGCAGTCCTGACTATCTGGAAGATAGCTGTTTAATTTCTTTCCAGGTGAGACTAAAGACAAGTAGCTTTCAGACAAAAGAGGGTCTTTCAAATCATGCCTTCTGTCAACACACCTGGGGCTTAGAAACTGAGGTTTGTCTGGCTTTCACAATCTCATCTTTAAGGTGGACTGCAGCTCCTACTTCCCTTCTGCTTGGACAGCTATCTGTCACAATCTAAGACTCACTAATGATTTGGTTTACAAATAAACATTACCAGAGTTGTGAGTACAAGGTGGGACTGGGGATGGGAATCTACATGTTAAGGGACATTGCAAGCATAGAGTCACTCTACCTCCACAGGTTACTTCAGGGTAAAAAGGACTGACTCATAGGTAGCTGTGGCCTGGGCAGGTGAGAGGTGAGCTCTAAGTGGACCACATGATTTCCCCCAGAGGCTTCTATTACCTCTCCAGGTCAACACAGAGCTGTTTGCTTTTGTTGTTTATTTAACTTCAGTTAAGGCTGTCTCAGGCTTTCCTCTCCATCTGCTACCTCCAAATTTCTAATGAGGATAATGCACTTTATTACAACATGTGACTTCCCAGACCTATTTCTTCAGAGTAATTTTCATGCTATTCATTAGGTAAGATATTCCTTTATATTTGAAAACACAGAGTCATAGGTTCAAAATTTGCACACTCTTCTTTGGAGGCTGGAAAATCTCTTTTTTTTTTTTTTCTTTTCTTTCTTTCTTTCTTTCTTTCTTTCTTTCTTTCTTTCTTTCTTTCTTTTTTTTTTTTGTGGCCAACTCAGCCCATCATGGAGAAAGGACTGGTGCAGCATGTAGTGCCTGGAATCAAATCACAACCTTCATATTTGCTTAACCTTTCCTAAGCAAGTGCTTTAGACCTCTGAGCTATCTCACTGGCTCACTCCTTTCTTTCTTTCTTTCTTTCTTTCTTTCTTTCTTTCTTTCTTTCTTTCTTTCTTTCTTTCTTCTTTCTTTCAACTTTTTCTTTAATATATTTGGTATCGGGTCTTACTCTGCAGCTTATACTTGCAGTGATCTTCCTGTTTTCAGACTCCTTGGAGCTGGGATTGCAAGCATAGAGTCACTCTACCTCCACAGGGTACTTCAGGGTAAAAAGGACTCTATCCCAGCCAATGAGACTGGGATAGAGTGAGCTACTAGGCCCAGTCTCATTGGCTGGCTCAGTTCTCCCAGGGGCGGGGCCAGGGAAACATGTGAGATCAAACTCCAGCCCCTGTGCTTGCCTAAGCAGGTGCTTAGTACATTAAACTATCTTGCTAGCCCAGAAAAATCTTTCATGAAACAGGATTTGAAATAATTTCACTTGGAACAAATAGGAAACCAGGCTTTTAAATTTTCCCCATTCTGGCCAACTAGATCTCAGCATCTATCAAGACCATATACATTTCTTGTATCTTCTTTAAATATGCAAATGTATTCTAAGAGAATTCTCAGAGCTTTTCTTAAAAGTCATTTCTTAACAATCTTGGAAGCATTACCTTATATATATTAAGAATCACAAATTCTGTTCACAGGAAAACCTGAAATATTTAATAAACCACCCAAAAGGAAATAAGAAAAAGAAGGTGTGAGGAGCTGAGAGATAATGACTGCAACAGGAATGTCCCAATCTGCAGCAGGCAGTCATTCTAGGATTCTTTCTAGAAGGAAAAAAAGACAACTGGCAACACAAACTAATTTTCACCTAGAAAGCTCAGCTATTAAAATTTTTTTTAACAGGCTAAGAGCTAAACTTTGAAGCAAATAAACAAAGGCAAAGTTAGAATAACACACTGTAAGTAAAAAAAGAAAAAAACTGCCTTGTTTGTCTGTAAGCCTTACAAGTTGTACTGAGACACTATGATTGCTCTACCCAGCAAGGTTATGGTGACCCACCACGGTGCTTACGCCAGTGCTTCTGCCCCAGGTCAGTAGACCCAAGCTATCCTTATGGATTTTCTCTTCTCTTACTATCTCACTAAACTTCCTTCCTCTGCTGTTGCTGACTGTACTCCCTGGAAACTAACAAGGGCATCTTTCTATCAAGCAAGGAACCAGTACATCAAGCTGAACTTTGGCAATGATTTTCATTGTTCTGTAGTCGTTGCTGCTGCTTTGTGGACTTACTTTACCAACTATAAAACTATGATGATTTGATCATGGAATCTGATGATTCTAGAGTTCTCCCTTCTTGAGTTCTTCTAAGTGACAGTTTTAAGAATAATTCAAGTAGCTCTCTCTTTTTTTGCTTCTGGGAATAGAACTCAGGACCTTGCGCTTGCCAGGTAGGCATTTATGTTGCTGAGCTATCTCCCCAGCCTCCAGTAGCTCATATTTGATCAACCTATCTCCAGAACTCATTTTGAGCATGCATGGTGATCCTTCTCTGGCTGCTTTTATCCAGAGCTTTCCAGGAACATAGAACACTCGTAGAATGATGGCTCCACTCAGGCTATGCAGAGATATGAACTTCAGGAACATCAGATATGGCAGTTTATATCAGTCAACCAGTCATATAATACATTACAGAATGGCCCGGGAGATGGATCAGTAGATTAAGCGCTTCCCTGACAAGTGCAAGGGCCTGAGTTCAATCCCCGATTCTGCCAAAAAAAAAAAAAAAATTCTCATCCCTAAAAAGGGGGAGAAGATACATTCCAGAACCAGGACAAGAATAAATCAGTCCAACACTGCTGAGTATTAATATGTTTATGACACATAAATTTGTTTTAATAATATTTATTAAAGAACTTCCTTAACATAATAATAATTTATTATAATTTTTTAAAAAAATTACTTGACTATCAAGTTCCAGTATGTTTAACTTTTTACTATTTTCTAGAAATCTAGCTCAGGTTTTGCTCTATAGTAAGGGCTCAATTAATGCTTGATCCAGTACCAAGCAGTTATTGAATCATTGCAGGAATCCTGCTATGTGGAAACTGTCACTATCACCATTTTTAAAGGAAGAAAATGACATCTAGAGTTTTCATAATTTGACTGATTCATCTAGTTAGAAGTGGAAATGGTAAGAATATCAGGCATGGAATTCCAATTCCAGGTCTTGACATTTAATCTATATGCCACCCTGTCTCAAATCCGGTGTCCTGCACTCCAGAAAAGAGCTGAAAAAGAAGCAAACGAACTTGAGATGTTTTCCTGGTCCTCTGTGGGTTTGTAATTGTTTGTGAAGTACACACATAAACACACACAAAAAAATTATGTTAAATAAGCATATGTGAATAATTACTGCAAGAATTCAGAAAGAGGAAGTTTCTTCTTTCGGGCTTCCTGATTGAGCATCAAAACCCTTTGCAGCCCAGAAGAGCCACTCCATCTTCTGCCATCCCTTCTGCCATCTGCTGTTGAGCTGTGGATGAAGACTATTGTTTCAGCTTTTGTCTTACTGTTCCCTCTGCCTAAAATGAAATTGTGCTCACTCTTAAATGACTGGCTCATGAGTTGCTTCTTCTCAGAGGCCTTTCCCAACACTTCCACTGACCACACCCTCACCTGGGGTTGAATTAATCACCCATAAACCTTCGTTCATAAAGATAGTCAGTGTTCATTATCCTGTCTTACAGTGAGTCTCTGCTTATACTCTGAGCCCCTTAAACACAGGGACATGACTTAGAGAACAGAAAAAGTTAAGGATTAATCTAGATCCCTGGAGAACAGTGAGAACTCTGGCCCTACCAGGTCACAGAGCAGGTCTGAGACAGCAGAAGATAAACTGAAGAGATAGAGATCTAATGTTAAATAACAGAAGAAGCCATTTTGAGGCATTAGACTAAGAAGTTCCTGGCAACTTTTCTTTAAAAAGTGTGATAAAACTGATGTGGGGGAAGAAAAGATCTTTAGTAGAATGAGATGGAAAATTAAGTTGACAGGCTGGCCAGATATCTCAGTGGACTAAAGCACCTGCTTAGGCAGAGCACAGAGGCAGGGGTTCAATCCCTAACATGCCATGCCAGCCCCAGCCGGGGGCGAGCTGAGACAGCAATTGAGACTGGGCTGGTGGTGTGTGCCTGTAACCCCAGTGCTTGGGAGGGTCACTATGAGTCTGATCTACATAGTGAGACCTTGTAGACCCTGTACTAAATACAGAAACAAACAACAACAACTAAAAATGAAATTGACACTTGAAACTCCTAATTGGAATTCAAAATAAAATCCATGGACTTGAAAATGAATCATTATACTTAAAAATGAAGTCAAAATGTTTAGGAATTTTAATGGCAACCAAAACCATAATTTTATTCCTTTAAACTCTAAACTAGTTTTTTCTCAGCATTGGTGACAAGTTACAAAAAAAGACTATTAATTGACTTTTTGATGAAGGTGTTACAGGATATCGATGCCATATAAGTCTAATATTTATGATAAACTTGTGAGGCCAATATTATCTCTACATTACAGAAGAGGAAATATATATATCAAGCAATTTCTCCACATACATAGATAATGATTGTCAGAATTGCGACTTGAACCCAGGTCCCCATGTCCACAAAGTGTGTTTTCTATAAAACAATAATTAAAAAAAGAAAAAAAAATGATGTTGTACTGGAACAAAAGTAAACACATTCATCAATGGAACAGAATTGAGAATTCAGAAACATCAGCAGACACATTCAACTATCTGATCTTTGACAAAGGGGCCACAAGCATGTGTAGGAAGATAGTTCAGTAAGTGGTACTGGGAAAGCTGGTTATCTATTTGTAGAAGAATGAAACTGGAACCTTATCTCTCTGTAGTGTATACCACAATAAGCTAAATTAAAATAAATTGCATCAAATATCTAAACATTAAAGCAGAAAGATTAAACCTCTGAAACATGAAATAGGCAAGACACATGACAATAGGTATTGGAAATGATGATCTAAATAGAACCTCAGAAACAAGAAATAACAGCAAGAATCAACAAATAGGATTATACTAGACTTGAACTTCTGCACAGAAAAAGAATCAGTCAGTAGAGTGAAGAGAAAACCTGTAGAATGAGAAAAATATCTTGTCAGCTACTCTTCAGAGTAACCAAGATGAGGGTTGGGGTGCTGGAGAGAATGGAGAAATAAGAATAAAAATATGCCATGTCCAGGAACCTAATAACCCTAAGTAATGTAAACAATATATGCTATAGCATGAGTTAAACCAAATATCAACAAATAAGGAAAAGAGGGTGAGAGAACCACTGGGGGAGGAGGGCAGGGAGGGACAGAGAGGCAAAGGACAAAAAAGAACCAAGCTGTAATATGTAAGGAGAACCATTCACAAGATGATTATGAACTGCATGAGTTTGAAACATGTACTAATAAAATTGGGGGAGAAAAGCATGTCTTCTAATAAGTCCTCATAAAGGGCACATGGATGATAAACCATGGCATCTACCTCAATTTAACCCAAGTGGAAATTCACAATAAGTTGGAAAATTGAAACTAACTCATGACAAAGATAACAGCATCCTTTTGTGAAGAGCAGGGTGGGACTCCATCTGAGAATTAAGCTAATTTGGTGCCAATTGCTAATGCATCATTACTTAAGATCTAGCTGTGACCTAAGATGCTGATAGGTGATGCTAAGAAGCAGATAGGTGTGAAGAAAGTATTATATTTAAGATTTTCTGGGGCTTTCTCAGCACTGACGTATTCCAACAGAATGTAGACAGAATAATCTTCTCAACAAGCAACAGATAAAAGATCTAATCTGCAATACAAGAAAGCAATACATAGTAAAAGATGTTTAACAAAAACCTACTCAATTCTAAATTAAGTCATATGGGGTTAATTCCTCCACAGTGGCTCACAGAATGCTCCCTCACAAATAACAGGGTCCCATCAAGAGAGCCAGTCTGATAAGCCAATTGATTACCTTACCATTGAGTTATGTGACTATGAGAATTCCAAGATGATCTGTGACCTTGCAAAGAATTACTCACCTACTCACTCAGAGTGTGTAATAATTTACTTGAGAAACTGGTAGAGTATATTTGAATTAGTTGACTTTACTGTATGAGTTGCAGAACTCTTATGGAGACAAGAAATAATGAAAGCCCATAAAATTTCACACTTTTTATCCAATCTATTAAAATTAAAGGAAATATTGGAGGTGGACTATTAAGAAAGACTATTCAAGCCGGGCGTGGTGGCGCATGCCTATAATCCCAGCACTCGGGAGGCTGAGGCAGGAGGATTGTTGTGAGTTCGAGACCAGCCTGAGCTACAAAGTGAGTTTAAGGCCAGCCTGAACCGCATAGTGAAACCCTGTCTCAAAAAGACAAAAAAAAAAAAAAAAAAAAAAAAGAAAGAAAGACTATTCATTTTCTTTTTTAGTGCGTCTTAATTCATTTCAGAGGAAATATGAAAAGTGAAGATGAAAAATGTTATTATTTTTTATTCTCTACTTATATTTTCAGCCTATGAAATCCAAAACAGCTTTATATATATCTATCTATCTATATATTTATCTAATATTATTCCTTTCTTTATTTAAAATGAACTTCACATATGTGTTAAATTTAAAAATATTCAGAAATATAAAAGATTTTTTTTCTAGATTTAAGCATCAGCATGAATTTTCTTGAACACAACAGAAACTATCTTAGAAAATAGATAAATTTTAGATAACCTAAAAATTAACTTCTCTAGCATTTTCAAATCTCTGGCCTTCCCTGTAGGAAAAATGTCATCTAGTTATCTGTCTACTTAATCATGAGCAACAATTTCCCACGTATTTGCCACACGCAACTTTTACTGAATCAGTCAGAGATGAGGGCAGAAAGAAGTCACCTATGTTTTGATGAAGATAATAACAAAACTTTTTTTAATTTTAAAGATAATAATGCTACAGAATTTCAAAACAAGTTGATAGGAAATTAACAATGGTTATTACATGGCATATGGTTATCTTCAAAGTAATTGCTCAGATTTCCAGACACAGGCATGCAAAATCAATCAAAACAGTATAAGCACTGATTGTTCCTTTTGATGAACTAATAGAAATCAGTAGTATAATTATCTTAGCTATCTTGTGTGTTTGTGTATATATACTAGCTAAGATAGCTAAGATAATTATATATATACATATATATGCATATAAATGTCCTCCGTCTTTGTCTTTTCACCCATTCTATACTTGTTCTCACCTGTTGAGCAGTTTCTTTCCCTTTCAAAATATCTATTATAATTTGTTTTATCTTTGAGAGTGTAGAATAGTACAGGTACTGTGGAAAACGGTGTGGAGATTCCCAAGTTGTTAAAGAGGCTATCTTTCTTCTAGTAAGCATATTTGGCCCTTTGTCAAAGATAAAATGGCTGAGTGTGTTTGCAGTTGCATCTGAATCTTCTAAGCAAATTGGTCAAGCAATGGCCATGACTCATCTAGATGGCTGACACTGACAAAAGATTCGTGAAGAGCTGTGCGTGGTTCCAGGGTAAATCCTGAGGGAATTTGACTGACCTTATCAGACAGCAGCAGCTACATTATTAGTTATATAGGTCATGCTTTAACTTGGTCTTAACCATCAAGCAGAAAAGTGTGACCGTGAGATATAAAAGTAATGCTATATTAATATGCTGAGCTATAAAAGGCTCAAGTTAACAACTCTGGACAACTGCCAGCTATGCTGGTAACTCACTACTACTATGGACTATTGGACTATATTGGGTTATTTTGCTGAATTCAAGTGCCTACAATATTTGGACTGACATCAAGTATGAAAAGCTCCCTTAAAGACTTTCTCTCTCTCTCTCCCTCTCTCTCTCTCTCTCTCTCTCTCTCCCTCCCTCCCCAAACACACACACATACACACAAACACACACACACACACACACACACATATATATATATATATATGATAGTTAGGACAGCTACTTTCTCTTAGTTCAATGACAAGAAAAATTTGTACTAATATTTTTAGACAAGATATCATGTCTGAATAACCACTTCAAAGACAATATGCAATGCATTAATTATTGTAACTGCCCTACTAACCTGTTTTAAAACTGTTTCATTGTTATTTCATCTTTTTTTCTCATTAAAATGAATTTTAAAAGACAAGATATAAAAAAAATCTAATGATTTAAATACTAGCTAGCCTAACTGCAGAAAAGTAAGTCTTTGCTTGTATTCCTCTTATGCTTTCCTTGAAAGACTCTTGTTCCCTGAGAGAACTTCTCTTCCAGCAGACCTCCAAGGAGTTATATCTTGCAAGCAGAAGGAAATATCTCAGGGAAACATGAAAGAAACATCCCTGATATTAGAATCTGAACATTTCACTTGTGACCAAGAGTAACTATATTTTAAATAAAGCACAATAAATTCACAAGGCCAAAATAAAAATATTCATTTTTGTATGAGCTTATGCAGATATAAACATCTACTCATATATGCTTCTCTATGAATATGTTGCTAGAGATACAAAGCATATGCATTAAAAAAAAGACAGTCACAAAATATAAGCAGTAAGTAGACATGTATTATAAAAGTGAGCGAAGTGGTATATAGTAAAAATAAAACATCTGGCTCTCCAGATACTCATTTTAATGAGTGTTTTAATGATAGCAAGAGACATACCTAACATATGGTCATGTTACCAGTGAAATCTTACTGTAGAGAAGTGGACATATATTTTGAAACAGATTTTGTAGAATATAGATTCACCCACAGATATTTCTGAACACATTGAAAGTTATCCTAAATTAAATAACTGTACATTCATTATTTTATTATGATTATAAACCTCAAGTTCCACTATTAATTTTTTCCTAGGGAAAACCCTCACATTTATCATGAAATTAATAAATTGCCATGAAAAATAATAATTTCAATGTAGCCATGAAGTTCATTTACCTGTGCTTTCTTATTAGACCATGAATTGTTCTAAAAACTGTGTATGATCCATATGTACACTATAATAAAAAAGAAATTTGTCCAAAATTCTCCAAGAGGCTTGCGCAAGCTTTTCTACCATTGAGGCTTTTATGAGGAACATAATCCTTTTCTAACCTACAGCTTGACCCTCAACTCTTCAGCCTTCCTCCAATAATGAAAGTTCAGTGCTTAGAGCAAACAACAAATATTTTTTGTAGTGCAAGAAGTCCATGAAATGAATTCCACTGACACTGCATTCTGCAGCCTTAGGGGGTCATTGGCAAGATGCCATTTTGTTATAGCAACTTCATTCCCTAAAGTAAGGGCCATGTGAGAAATGTCAAACTCTGTTGAAAGAGAAGACACTAATTTACTGACAGAAGCCAGAGTACTGCAGTGGTTGATTTAAAGTGAAATTGTTTTGACTAATAAGAAAACAGAATGAACGGAGGGTTACTACAGAAGAGATGGTGTGGAGGCTACTCTACCAATTCTTGTAAGGTTGAGTTTTAAGGTTCAACTGCTTTATGTAGAAAGTGAGATAATACTTATTGCTAGTCCATAACTCTGTTGAGAAATAAACTAAAAAATCAAACAAATCAGAACAGTGTAGATGTGAATTGAGGCCTCCCTGCCTCTAGTCAGCTTATATACTCAGACAAGTTAGGTTCACATCCTACACAACTTAGATGGCAACTTAACCACTGGCTCCATACATTAATTAAAAACAAACCAAGAAAAAAAAACCACACATGAAGTTCTTTAGTGATTAGCACCTTTATCCTTATTGAAGATTAAGGGGCTGTAAATTTTAGTCTAAGATTTTCTCTCCCCTTCCATCTCTGTCCTTCATTTGTGTTTGTTTGTTTGTTTGTTTTTCCATTTTAGAGAATAATTACATTACTCTCCTGACTCTGGCTTGGAGGTTTTGCACTGTTCTTTGAACCTTTGGTGCTTCCTGACTTCCAGGCTCCATAGAAAGGCGTTAAGGACCAAACTCATCAATCACTAAATAAAAGTTTGTTTTGTTTTCAACCCAAGTATCAATCAACTGAGTAATGGATAAAAAAGGTGTGGCATTTTATACAATGAAGTATTATGAAGGTATAAAGAAAGATAAACTCAAGGCTTTTATAGGTAAATGGATAAGATTGGAAACCATATTCAAAAGTGAAATAAATCAGAACTATGCAGACAACTATTGTATTGTCTCCCTAGTGTGAGAAACTGAAAGAGTAAACAAGATTCAAACTGTATAACAACAGGACTGGGGAGATAGCTCAGTGGAATAAGTGTTTGCCTGGCAAGTGCAAGGTATTACTGAGTTTGATCACTGGTACCAAAAAAAGTACAATAGATATTGTAAAACAGGAAAAAATTGATCAAAAGGGAAAAACAACTTGGATTAGGAAAAGGAGAAAAGGAAAGAAAAAAAATCTATATAAACATAAAAGATAGCCAAAATAATTATACTAATGATTTGTATTGATTCATTGAAAAGAAGTTAGTGCTTACATTGTTTGATCAATTTTGCATGCCTATATCTGGTAATCTGAGCGACTACCTTGAAGATAGAATATATAATGTAATAACCATTATAAATTTCCTATCATTTTATTTTGAAATTCTGTATTCTTTCTTTCTTATTAATATTCTCTTTCAACTATAAAAAAAAAGATTATTCTGTTTTCTTTCCTTGAGAAACTAGAACTTACAGGAGTCAAAATTTTACAGGTTTTTACAGCTAATTACTTTTATTGGCTAAAATAATAATTACTCAGAACTTGCAAAATAATGACAAGAAAAAACAATGATAAGGAATATAATAAGATTAATTCCAAAGGCATTATTTATAACTTAAAGTAATATACAATTATACATCATGGCACACAAAATAGTTCCACTTGCTGTTCTTCCTCATACTCAAAGTAGTTTGAGTTGAAGTTTAAACCACTCTGTGATCTACAACAAATTCCCAGGGATCCATAAATTCTTTTTGACGATTTCCTGTTCTAGTGCTCATATTGCAATGCTCTGGCAGTTATGAAAGTTTTTAATATTTATCAAACTTATGATGCCTTTTGATACTTCATGATATACTTTTGGCACCTTTTGACAATTCCATACTTATCATGTCTTTTGATAACTTTCATGCTTGCGGTACTCTTTTACATATAGGTACCACTTGGTACTATTTATCTTTATGATACCCTTTGATGTTTATAATACCCTTTGCTAACTTCCATATATTATGATACCATTTTATTATTTAGTATTCTGTAATATCTTTTAATAGCTCCTATATCTATGATACCAATTCATTTTTGTAATACCTTTTCAAACCTTGAGGGGACTTATTCTTTCTGAATGAACTCAGATGAACAATTAAGTATGAAGTGACCATCTATAGTAGAAAATTTTACCTTTCAGTGAATTGATAAGATTATCTAGTTTCTTAAATTGTAATGTAAAACTGACAGCAAGTATTATAAGATTTTGACTTAGCATTATAACAATAAAGTGATACAAAGCAAATAAATGTTTCATTTGAGAGAGTCAGTGAGCAAAGAAGTCAGACTTCATACAGATATTAAGCATTTACAGCAATAGTGAGCACCTGCATATAATTTTTTTTTAATTTTAGGTTCAGCCATGAACTGACCAGCTGACAAGTGAAGAAATTCAGCAATAAACAATTTGTTCATTACATTTTAAACCTATTTTTAGCATAATTGAGGTTTCATGAAGATGCTTTAATAAACTACTGCTCTTTGGAAGGTTCACATTAAATATAAATTAGCTAACACACCCTAAAAGTAATTATATCACCACATGTGACATACAGACTTCATTTCTTACATTTAGGATCTGCTGATTATATGGACTCTTCTTTGTAGGTTAGTATCAAAGATTTAAATATTAAAATATATCAGACAGATATTCACACTGAATCTCTACAGTAAAGAGAACCAAAAATTGGATCATTAACACTGAGAAATGGAGGAAAACCGATTTGTGGTGAACTCTTGATATTTCAGCTTAGTTATTCAATCAAAGTCTAATGTAAGTGTTGCTGTAAAGTTATTTAGGGGTTCTGATTAAAGTCCATAATCATATTAGTTTAAGTAAAACAGAATATTCTAGATTTCTGGGTAAGCCTGATTCAATCAGCTGAAAAGCTGTACGTGTGGAGCTGAGGCATCCTTGGAAAAGGAGAGACTCAGCTTGTGGTGAGAAACGCTGTTCCCAGTGCCATCTTGTTCTTCCTGACAGCCTGCCTACAGAGTTTAGACTTGCCTATTGCCTAAGAAAATTGCTCGCAATAAATCTCTTAGTATATCTCTTGCTAGACTTTCTCCAATTGAACCATGACTTTATAGGGCCTCAGTGACCTGATGACAGGTAGAAGCTCAGTAGTCATTAAATATTAGTAGCCAATAAATATTGTATGTTAACAGAACTCTGTAGATATTTTAAAACTACCCCTACAACAAGAGCAAAGGAGTTGCTTTCCAAAAACTTTTGAAATAGTTAACATTTTTAAGTGAGGTTGATTTCTTGTTATTTGGTGCTAAGGACCGGACACAGTGGTTCCTGCTTGCTAGACAAATGTTCTACAACTCAATTAAATCCCTAGCCCCAGAAACAGTTAATTTTTTTATTTTTATTTTTATTTTTTTTGCAGAACCGGGGATTGAACTCAGGCCCTTGCGCTTGCCAGGCAAGCGCTTATTCCACTGAGCCGTCTCCCCAGCCCAGAAACAGTTAATATTTGATAGCAATATTTTGAAAGGAAAAAGGCACTTGCCTTCAATATTAATTTTTACAAAATGTAGGGGTTTTTTTCTTAAAAATTAATATTCTTGATCACAAAGCTGGGAAAATTTCAAACAATTATTGCAAATATTAAATCATCAAGAGGCTGACATATAGAAAAACTATAAAACTTGGCCACACACAGATTTCTTTGAGCCATTTAAGAACTTTGGAAGACTCTGGGGAGCCTGAAGGACTATGGTATGCTCTGACCTACATTAACCCTCAGTGGGCAGGCATAAAGCTTCTGTTGGTACAGGTCAAAACTTCTAAGAATTTAGGTCGACTCTGGGCAGCCTGTGTGACTCTGTCTGGGTGATTGCTGGGAGTGTGAAGCATATCAAAATGCAGGAAGAAAACACAATGTCAATCCTCTAGTCCACCCAGAACAAATCCAGGAGACAATGACATAAAAGAACAGAAATCACACACCTGAAATCTCTGAAATGGTAGCAGTTGCTGTAAAAGAAACAAGTCCATCAGGCTATAAAAGAAATAAGATCACAAATGATCTTTCAGGTTCAAAAATAAAGGACAATAATCGTGAGAGAATTGTTGAGCACAGTTAAAGATGACAGAAAAATAGAAGAGAATAGAAAAATGATGGAAACATTGACTAAATAATACAGGCAAGAACGAGAATGCATAATAACAGATTCAAACAGATATCCAAGAAATTAAGAACTCCATGGAAAGCTGGCAAAACTACTTGAATGAAAATGAAGATAGACTTTCAGACCTCAAAACAGTGTTGCAGCTAATTAATGTAAAATAAAAGGCATCATAAAACTAATGAAGAACCAGAAAATAACAATTCAGCAGCTATAAGACTGTGCAAAGAAAAATAATATAAGACACATAGGTGTCAATAAAACAGTGGGAGACAGCACAAATTACATAAAAGACTATTTGCAGAAGAACTAGCAGAAAATTTTCCAAATGCGAAAAAAAAAATCTGACATACCAATAAGTGAGGTATATAGAACTTCACACAGCCATAATTACAAAAATTTAAACTTAAATACATAATAATCAAGATCTCAGAAATTCATCAAAAGAATAGAATATTAAAATCTGCTAGAGAAAAGAAACAAATCACCTGCAATAGAAAGCCCATCACAATCATGGCAGATTTTCCAACACAATCAAAAACAAGAAAAGCTTGGCGTGAAGTATTTCAGGCCCTGAAAGAAAATGACTTCCAACCCATATTGATGTACCCATAGAAAGCCCATCACAATCATGGCAGATTTTCCAACACAAACAATCAAAATCAAGAAAAGCTTGGCGTGAAGTATTTCAGGCCCTGAAAGAAAATGACTTCCAACCCATATTGAAGTACCCTGCAAAACTATCTGTAAATTCAGTGGTGAAATAAGATCCTCCCATGACAAAGAACAACTGAAAAAATTCATGACCACCAAACCAATCCTATAAAGAATACTGACAGATATTTAGAAAAAGACAGAAGTAATCACAGCTTCAAGAACAACAGAAAGGAACCACCAAGCAGACCAAGTAATTAAAAAGAAGGAAAAAGTATGAAACCTATAACAGGAAAATAACATGGCAAAGATAAGCCATTATGTATCAGTTATAACCACCAATATAAATGGTCCCAATTCACCAATCAAAAGAAACAGATTAGTAGTGTGGGTTAAGAAACAAAATCCAACAATATGCTGTATATAAGAAACACATTTAACTCAAAAGGAAATTTATAAACTAAAAAACCAAAGAAGGCAAAACAACCCTTCATGTCACAGGAAAAAGCAGGGATAACTACCCTGGTTGTTGACAATATCAACTTCAAATAAAATTCATCCAAAGAGATAAAGAAGGTCACTACATACTTGTTAAGGGAAAAACTGTAAGAGGAAGACTTAACAATTATGTAGATATATATATGTATATATATATATATATATGCAACCAATGTAGGAGCAGCCTCCTGTAATCAAATAAGCAATAATACAATAGTAATGGGGTGCCATGCCAGTGCTATCCCTGGGGCACATTGAGAAGGCAAATGAGACTGGGCGTGCTGGCAAGCACCTATAATCCCAGCACTTGGGAGGCTGAAAAACAGAAAGGATAATTACAAGTCCTACCTGTGTAGTGAGACCCTATAGACCCTATACTAAATACATAAAAAAGTAATTGAGACTTCAACACACCACTATCACAAAGAGATAGATTAACTAGACAAAAAATCAGCAAAGAAATAATAGAACTAAAACAAACTTCTGAAGAAACTGCCTTGGTAGACCTTTACAGAGTATTTCACTGAGCAACAACAGAATACATACTCTTCTTAGCTGCTCACAGGACACTCTCTAAAATAGACCATGTACTAGTACACAGAGCATTCTTAAGTAAATATAGAGCAATTGGAATTATCTCATGCATACTATTTGATCGCAGTGTAATTAAACTGGAAATTATTGAGAAAAGAACTACAAAAACACCATAAACACATGGAAATTAAATAATAACCTCCTAAATAACTTGTGGGACACAGATGAAATTAAAGAAGACTTTAAAAATATTTACAATCAAACAAAAATGCTAATACAACCTTCCAAATCCTGTGAGATACAATGAAAGCTGTCTTAAGAGGAAAATTTATAGTAGTAAATTTTCACATTAGGAATACAGAACAATAGGGGTTGGGAAGATAGGTCAATAGAATAATTGCTTGCCTGGAAAGCACAGGGTCCTGAGTTCAATCTCCAGTAACTAAAAAAGAAGAAAGAAAGAAAGAAAGAAAGAAAGAAAGAAAGAAAGAAAGAAAGAAAGAAAGAAAGAAAGAAAGAAAGAAAGAGAGAGAGAGAGAGAGAAATACAGAAAAAGCCCAAATAAACAATCTTAAGCTGCAGCTCAAGCTCCTAGAAAAAGAAGAGCAACCCAAAAGCTCAAAGAAGGCAGGAAATTATAAACATTAAAGCAGAAATCAGTGCAATGGAGATGAAGAAAATAATACAAAAAAATAAATGAATCAAAGACTTGGTTCTTTGAAAGAATAAAAAAAAGTGATAAATCCCTAGCCAACCTAATCAAAAAAAAGAAAGGAAACAACCAAATTCATGCAATAAAAAATGAAAAGGGTGAAATCACTACAGACTCTAGAGAAATTATGAACATCATCAGCACCTACTTCCAAAATCTTTGCTCACAGAATTCAAAACAAAGGAAATGAACAGTTTCCTAGAAACATATGAAATGCCAAAGCTGTGACAAGAAGATATACAAACTCTGAATAACCCAATAACAAGAAACAAAATTGATAATGTTAACAAAACCTACACAAAAAGAAAATCTATGGTCCTGATGGATTCACAGCAGAACTCTACAAGAATTTTAGAGGAAATTTAAGGCAAATTTTTCTCAAATTCTTCAATGAAATTGAGTGAGAAAGAGTTATCCCAAACTCATTCCTGGAGTCAGGTATTACTGTGATTTGAAAACCAGAGAAAGATCCAACTAAAAAAGAAAACTAAAGGACAATCTCTCTAATGAATATAGATGAAAAAAACTACAATAAAACACTAGCGAACAGAGTGCTGCAAATCATCAAGAAAGATTATACATCATGGCCAAGTAGGATTCATTCCATGAATGCAGGGATGATTCAACATACACAAAGTCTATAATTAATACACCATATCAATAAAATCAAGATGTATGATCATCGTAATACATTCAGAAAAAGCTTTTGACAAAGTCCTACCCTCATTCATGTTAAACACCTTACAGAGAATTGGAATAGATGGTCTATATCTCAACCTGATAAAACCTATGTGTGATAAACTGATAGCCAACTTCATACTAAATGGGCAAAAACTGAAAGTCTTCACTTTAAATCCAAGAACCTCCCATTATCCTCCCTTTTATTCAGTATAGTCTAGAGATGTTAGCTAGAGCAATTAGACAAGAAAGAGAAATAAAAGGAACAACAATTAGAGAAGTGATTTTATCATTATTTGCAGATGACCTGATACTCTACATAGAGGGCCCCAAAAACTCAACCGAGTCTTACTGATTTAATCACCAAATTCAGCAATGCAGCAGGATACAAAGTCAACACCTAAAATTCAGTAGCAGTTTTGTTCATAAATAATGAATGCACTGAGAGAAAAATTTGGGAAACCATGGCTTTCACAGCAACATCCAAAAACATGAAATACTTAGGAATGACTCTCACAAAGGACATTAAAGATGTACACAGAGAAAATTATGGTACTCTGAGAAAAGGAATGGAAGAGGATTTGAGAAAATAGAAAAACATTCTATTCTCCTGGATAGGAAGAACCAACATTGTGAAAATGGCCATACTCCAAAAATTATTATACAGATTCAATGCAATCCCAATTAAAATGCCATTAGTGTACCTCACAAAGCTAGGGAAAGCTTTCCTCAATATCATTTGGAACCAGGAGAGACCCAGAATATCTAAAGTAATCCTCAGAAACAAAGGAAAGACAAAAGGTATCACTATTCCTGACCTGAAATTATGCTATAAAGCTACTGTGATATAATCAGCATGCTACAGGCATAGAGACAGACTTGAAGATCAATGAAACAAAATAAAAGATGCACACACAACTGCAAACACAGTCAGTCACCCTATCTTTGATAAACAGGCCAAACATGTTCACTGGAAGAAAGATAGCCCCTTTAATAAAGGTGCTGGAAAAAACTGGGTTTTCATATGCCGAAGGCTAAAACTAGACCCATTCCTTTCACCATGGACAAATCTATAGTCAAATATTTAAATATTAAAACATAAACACTAAATCTTCTGGAGGAAAATGTAGGTTGAAATCTTAAAGACATAGGAGTAAGTAGAGTGTTCAGGAGCAAACCAAACTGCTTGGTAAATACTTCAAAGAATCAATAACTTGGATATCATCTTTTTTAAAGCTTCTGTACTTCAAAACAAATCTCCAACACAGTAAAAAACAAAATCCACAAACTGGGAAAAAAATTATAGCCAACTGTCCCTCCAACAAAGGCCTTCTATCTAGAACATATAAAGAATAAAAAAAGAAAAATGGTCACCCCAACTTTAAAGACCCAATCCAAAAAAAAGGGCATCTGGGATGAATATGCACTTCTCAGAGGTAGAAATACAACAGTAAATACATGAAAAGATTCTCAACATCCTTGGTCATTTGAGAAATGCAAATTAAAACAACGCTGATATTTCATTTCATCCAAGAAAGAATGGGTAACATCCAGATGCCAGCCAATAACAAATGCTGAAGAGGCTGTGTAAAAAAAGGAACTCCTGCACTGTTGGTGGGGATGCAAAATTGTACAACCAGTATGGAAATCAATATGGAGGTTCCTTCAAAAGCTATGATTGGACAGCCCATTTAAGCCAGTTAGTCCCTTCTGGATATTTTTCCAGAAAAACTGAAAACCTCATACCACAGTGACATAAGTGCACAATTCTTCATAGCTAAATCCCAGAAACAAGCAAGATGCCCATCAAATGAAGAATGGATAAGGGAGACGTGATATTTTTATACAATGGATTCAGCCATAAACAGGATGCATTTGAGTCTTTTGTAGGTAAATGGATAAAACTAGAGAATGTACCTTTAAGTGAAATAAATCAGACTCGTGTGTGCAAACATCATACTGTCTCTTTAATGTGAGAAACTGAAAGAGAAAAATGGAATCTGAAGGATACAGCAGATATTGGGTAAAGGGAATGAACTTATTCAAAATGAAACAGTTACTCAGTTGAGGAAGACAGGAGAGGGAATGGAGGAAAGAGATGTAACTATGTATATAAGCAGGACACTTTGTTTTTTTTAGGAGAATTACAATAAGTAATATATTGCATATTGTTGTGTTCATAGTGGTTATTCATAGTACAAGATGCAGACATGATATCCTATCCAAACACTATTAGTACAAATATTTCTTCTTATTGAACTAAGAAAGCGTAGCTATATATCTATCCTATTTTATGCATGCAGATGCAAAATGGTCCTTCATTTATATCACTTTTTTCTTTATCTTTGTCAGAGATGAGTATTCCATTGCCATCCAAATACTATAGTTACATGAATTCAGCAAAATATTCCAATACAGTCCAGTAATCCACAATTGTAGTAGGTAATCCACAGGATTGGCAATGACCAAATCTGATTACTTGAGCCTTCCACAGCTCAGCAAATTAACATGGCTTTTCTCTTCATCCTCATTTCTACACTTTTCTGCTGGATGGTTAAGATCAAGATAAAGCAAGAGCTATATAGCAAGAAATGTAACTTTTATATCTGACAAGGTCAGCGAAGTCCCCTCAGGACTTATCCCGAAACCCTGTACCACACTTTTTAGATCCTTTGTCAGTGTCAGCCATGTGGATGAGTTATGGCCATTGCTTGACCAATTTGCTCTCTGTGAAAGCCTGAGAGAATGTTTTCTCTCCATGTGACTCTCTTTAGGCACACTCTACAACATCAATCACATTCCTCTGTGGCCCCATAATCAAGCAGGATACTTTGGATTTCTGAACCGTGCATTTATGCTGGTCTGTCGAATGAAACAATTAATGCTTTAATTAGTTTCTTCTTTTTTCAACTGTTTGTCGTTTTTCTCTTCTTTTTCTTTTTTTTTTTTTTTTTTTTTTTTTTTTTTTTTTTTTTTTTTTTTTTTTTTTTTTTTTTTTTTTTTTTTTTTTTTTTTTTTTTTTTTTTTTTTTTGGTAGAACCGGGAATTGAACTCAGGCTGTTGCACTTACCAGGCAAGTGCTTATTCTACTGAGCTATCTCCCCGGCCCGTTTTTCTCTTCTTAATCTCTTACATATTTTTCTTTTTTTTCTTGCTTCTTCCAATTTTGCATGCATATATCTGGTAATAAGAATAATTGGCTGGAAGACAACACTGAGTATTACAACAAACACTGAGATTCCTATTACTTTGTAAGTGAAATTCTGTATCATTTCTGTTTTAATTCTAATTTGCACTCTCTTTATAAAATAAAAAAATTTAAAACTGGTCTGGCCAAATGACTATTAGTAGATATCAGCATAATGCTTTAAAGCTCCAGGTAGAACTGTCTTCAGAATTACATGTGCAAAGCAGACACAAGATTTGTTACTTTAAAAAAAGACCAGTGAGAATTCAGAATGAATTTGCATTTTTAAAATATTTAGCCCAGGGACTATAGGATCCAACTCTACATAGATCCAACTCATAATGATTCTCCTGTTTTTCAGCCTGTCGAGTGCTGGGATTACAGGCATGCACCACCACACCGTCTCAATTGCTATCTCAGTGTGCCCCAGGGGTGGAACTTGTACAGCACACTGGGGATCAAACCCTGCACTTTGCCTAAGCAGGTGCTTTAGTCTGCTGAGCTATCTAGCCAGCCCATGAATATAGACCTAAACCCTTCCATTTTCCTAATCTCACCAGCTGCTTGTCCCTGGTTTTTCAAAATAATAGTAGCAACCTTCAATAAACTTTAGAACCATCTTGAAGAGAATAATAGAGAGATGAAACATAGAATACTACATATTCATTCCAGCAACACTAGGCCATCATGAAAAGGTTATTTAAACTATAAAAGAATATTGAGTTATAGATTTCCATGTCTGAAGAACTTTTTTTCTTCTATATTTCCCAGTGAAGTAACTATTGTAAAGCCTTAGGACATTAATTTACAGGAGAGAAAGAAGGTTTGTTACACTTGTACAATTAATAGCAAGGTAACAGCTTTTCAAACTTGTTATATAAATTCTGTGCAAATTCACTAAAAAGGTTGGGAAATAATTACTGCTGATTTCAAGTAATTTCCTCCAACCTGCTTCCCCAGTAGTGTGCAGGGATGTCTTTTATAACTGTAAACAAAAGGAAGGGGATGAATCAAAATAGAAAAATAATTGAAGATAATTCGTGGCATGTGTTCTTTCATGACAACATGAACCAAATCTGAACCACTGAGGAAATTGGTTTGGGACCTAAATCTGGATAGAAATGTTCATAAAAGATTGTGTGAAATTCTTAATACAGAGATTTTCTTTTATGTCCAGGTAATATATATGTAGCATAAAATTAAAATAATATGTTTGACCTTCTTGTCAGAGAAAAAGATAAAGCCATTTATAATCAGGGATTCAGGCTCTGTGCTTTTAGACTTAAAACCTTCTGGTAAGAAGCAAGTATGAGGGGAGAAGATAAAAAGACACAGAGATTTCAAACAATCCAGAACGATCCTGTGCACAGCAGTAGTACTACCTGTTGCAGTATGAGCTCCTAGTGAGAAGGACATAGAGCTCAAATAAAAATTATCAAAGTCCTAATACAGTGGGAAACTCCTGAATTTTGTGCTTAATATTTGATACAAATTGGTTCAGTGATCTCAGTGACTGGAAGACAATGAGTCAAATATCAGAATGATTGACATTTCAGAATCCTTGAACCTGTGTGTCATTCGTGGACAAGTTATCATATGTTAATATTATACCTAAACAGAATTGCTTTGTCAGTAGTATGAGTAAGACAAATCCTTTGAATTTATTATTATTAACTAGATTTCTCCTTTCATATATTTGTAAAATTCCAAGGTAGATTTTGAAATGAAAGCTGTCCATTTTTCATGCCAAGTGAAATATAAAGTCATATTTACTATAGGAGAAATAAAATGTTCCTATGATTGTAGGTATTGGAAGCTGTGAACTAAATATACTAGAACAACTACTAAAAGCTTTGAAATAACTAAGTAAACAAGAAAATATATTGGCAATTAATATGAATGTTCAGAGAAAATAAATGAGCTTGGTATAACTAGGAAGGCTACTATAACATTTTCATCAGGGGAACCAAAAATTCTCACCCCCTTATATGTACCTATGCCCTATGTAGGGCTGTCTTCTACCAGTAGAACTGTAAACAATAATTGTGCTGTGTGAGATTTTTAGAGCTATGTTAAAATAGACATGAAATCTTCTAGTATTCTCCCTTGGATTATCTTTTCTAGAAAAAAAAATGCCACAATTTAGTGTGGCTATTCAGTCTGTGGAGGAATCCCTGTGAAAAGGAAATGAGATCTCTAGCTGAAAACTAGGACCAACTTGTTGGTAATTTGTGTGTGCCAGCGAGAATACAGGTCACACAACTGTACTCTTGAGGCTGAGCCCAAACTAGAATTGTCAAAATAAGAAACTTTAGTAAGTTGGCAACCCATGGAAACTGGGAAAATAATAAATAATATATAATCTAAGATACTCTTAAAGTTAACTAACAACATAAACCATAATTATCGAGATTAGGTTATCATAGTTACAATCTTTGTAGAGTTGCTCAATGTGCTATACTACTTAAATTTTTAAGAACCTCACTTAACTTTCAGCTGTTTAATTACATTTAGTTAGTACTTGAGAATTCCAAGAAGAAAATTTAATTTCCAATTCTTTATATTCTAAGAAGAGGAATTAAAACAAAATGAAACTTTTGCTTCTTCAGAATTTCAGCAGAAGAAATACCTCTAAAATTACATCGAAAAGCATCAATGATAAATTGTCCTTGATCAACTCACAGTGAAAACTAGAAAACAATAAAATATTTTTAAAAATAAGATAACAGAACACATTTTTCCTCTGTACTGGATTAGTTTGCTGAATTCACGCACCTACAATATTTAAATGGTAAAGGAATACCCATCTCTGATAAAACTAAACAAAAAAGGGGATGCAAATGAAGGACCATTTTGTATCTGTATATGCAAAATAGTTAGGGTAGATATACAGCTACTTTCTCTCAATTCAAAGAGAAGAGAAGTTTGTACTAAATAGTGTTTGGACAGGATATCATGTCTCCATCTTGTAGTATGAATAACCACTACAAAGACATTATGCAATGTATTAATTATTGAAACTGTCTCATTACTATTTGTTTCTCAGTAAAATTAATTAAATTTTTTTTTAAAAAAAAACTAGAGAACAAAAGATTTTGTGGACTTTTTCAACAACCTACCCTGGTGTTCAGAGCCTAAGAAGACTAAAAGGCAAGCAAAAACTATAGGCTACCACCTGTTTTTCCATAGTTGAAAAGTAATTGAGACTTGACAGATAAATCCTAGGAACAAAATTTCTTTCCAGAAAACACATTAAAGAACATCTTTTCCCTGATTTATACTATCTCATTAGTTACACGAAAAATTCTCCAAATTATATTATGTTAATTTTATGAATATTGTATGACCCAGACTGTTGCTGAATTGCCATATGTGTGCTGAGAAAGTAATCAAAATGGCATAATACAGCAGAATTAGCAAGCCAGAAAAAGAAAGATATTGGGTTCCTCTCAAGTGTTTTCTCCCTCAAGGACCCTATAAGACACATAAGAGATTTGTGATTGCCTTTTCATGTTCTATATGCTGTGAATATATAATCTATTCAAGCAAAAAGAGCAGCAGCTACTCATATTACACATTGTATAAGTCAGCTTGGGCAACAAAAAAAAAAAAAAACCTTAATACTGTACTTTGCTGTTGACAGAATAATTGCCACAAAATTTATTAGCAGAAAGTGACTGTTTGCAAAAGAAGCACTCTGTGAGCTGCACTCCCTGCAGTAAGTACTCTTACTGATCTGAATCTATAGGGGTCTCTCACGTGATGCTGGCCCTAAAGAGTCAGTGTAATTTAGGGTAATGTTAGATAGGTTCATAAGCAAGAAACACGGAGATAACGGTGGAAATTAAGGCAACATGCTGCCAATTTCAAAGATAAGTTACGTTGTTTCATGCAAAGAATTAAAAAACATCAGAGCCCCAAATCCAAAGGCCTAATCCAAAAATAGGGATCTGAGATGAATATACACTTCTCAGAAGAAGAAATACAAATTGCAACTAAATATATGAAAAAATATTCAACAACATTGGTCATTTTCTGCTGGATGGGTAAGACCAAGGTAAAGCAAGACCTACATAACAAAAAATGTAACTTTTGTATCTAACAATGTCAGTCAAATCCCCTTAGGATTTAGCCTGAAACCCTGTACAGCAGTTTATAGATCCTTTTGTCAGTGTCAGCCATGTAGATGAGTCACAGCCATTGCTTGACCACTTTGCTCTCTGTGAGAGCCTGAGAGAATGTTTTCTCTCCATATGACTCTCCTTAGGCATACTACATCATCGATCACTTTCTTCTGTGGCCCCATAATCTTGATCCATTCAGTAGAAAAATATAAAAATGAGGTATAAAAAGTGAAGCCATATTAATATGTTGAACTTTAAGAGGTTCAAGTCAACAACTTCTGATATTTCCAGTCCTATGGATAACTCATTACTGCTGTGGAATACTGGACTATATTAGATTATTTTTGCTGAATTCATGCACCTACAATATTTAAATGGCAAGGAAATACCCATTGCTGACAAAACTAAACAAAAAATGGGATACAAATGAAGGACCATTTTGTATTTATATATACAAAATAGTTAGGATAGATATACAGCTACTTTCTTTTAATTCAATGAGAAGAAAGATTTGTATCTCATAGTATTTGGACAAGATATCGTGTCTGCATCTTATACTGTGAATAACCACTAAGAATACAGCAATATGCAATGTATTAATTATTGAAACTGTCTCATTATTCAGTTTTGAAGCTGTCTCATTTCTATTTGTTTCTCAATAAAGTTAATTTTAAAAAATTGGGCATTTAAGAAATGCAAATTAAAACAACCCCGAAATGCCATCTCACCCCAGGAAGAATGGGTAATATCCAGATATCTGCCAATAACAAATGCTGGGCAGGATATGGAGCAAAAGGTACCTTTCTCCACTGTTGTTGTGGGTGCAGACTGGTACAACCAGTATGGAAATAAGTGTGGAGATTCCTTCAAAAGCTAAGATTAGGGCCAGAGAGATAGCTCAGTAGAATAAGCACTTGCCTGGCAAGCACAATGGCCTGATTTCAATCCCCCATTCCACCAAAAAGAAAAAGCTAGGATTGGACATCTCATTCAAGCCAGCTAATCCCCTCCTGGGTATTTTTCCTCAAAAACTGAAAACCTCATACCACAATGATATATGTGTACCCATGCGTATAGCAGCACAATTTGTCATAGCTAAATCTAGGGACAACTCAGAGACCCATCAACTGAAGAATGCATATGGAAGATGTATTTTTACATAGTGGAGCATTTATTATTCAGCCATAAAACAAGATACATTTGAGTCTTTTGTAAGTAAATGGATACAACTAGAGAACATGCCCTTAAGTGAAGTAAACCAGACCTGCATGTACAAACATCATACTGTGTCATTAGTATGAGAACACGAAAGATAAAAATGGAATGTGAAAGGTACAATAGATACTGGTGAAAGGGAATGAATTGGTTCAAAATGAAAAAGTTACTGAGTTAAGGAGACGGACAGGATAAAGAGTTGGGGAAACCTCTGTATATGTAAGCAGGATGGTTTGGATAATTGCACTGTGCATTTCTGCTGGTTTATGGAAAGAAGCAGTTAATGGATGCTTTAATTAATTTTGCCTTCTTTTTTCAATTGTTTGCACTTTGTCCCTTCTTAATTTTTTTGTTCATTTCTCTCTTTTTTTTTTCTTCGTCCAATTTTTGCATGCATATATCTAGTAATATGAATAACTGGTTGGAAGAAAACACTAAGTAATCCAACAAATACTGTGAAATCCATGTCATTTTTTCTATTTCTCTTTTTTTGGGGGGCATGACTTTTATTGAACTTATCCATTACAGTGGAAATAATATCTGTACAAAACCACATGTTTGTTACTGTAATTTCTGCATCACAATTAAAATCCAAAGTTTTAAAAACAATCAACTCATTTAAAACCCACTACTTCAGAATCAACAACTTATTTGAAGTCATAGTAACACTTAAATATGGCTAAGGTTCGAATGCAGAAATCTAGTTGGTTGAAAAGATAATTAAACCATGCTCAAATAGAATTACAAAACAGTTGTGTCTTGAATTTTCTGATCAAGGAGATTATGGGGCTACAGAGGAAAATGATCATAATGTAGAGTGTGCCTAAGATAGTTACATAGTGAGAAAACATTCTTTCAGGCTTTCACAGAGGGCAAATTGGTCAAGCAATGGCCATGACTCATCCACAAGACTGACACTGGCAAAAGATCTACAAAGTGTGGTACGGGTTTACAGGATAAATCCTGAGGGGACTTGACTGACCTTATCAGATACAAAAGTTCTATATAGGTTTTGTTTTATCTTGGTCTTAACCATCCAACAGAAAAGTATAAAAACAAGGTATATAAAGTGAAGTCAACAACTTCTGCAGATAACCCACTACTATTGTGGACTGCTGGACTATGTTGGATTGTTTTGCTGAATTCATGCATGTATAGTATTTAGATGTCAATGGAATACCCATCTCTGTCAGGACTAAGCAAAAAAAAAGGGATACAAAGAAAGGACCATTTTGTATTTGTATATACAAAATAGTCAGGGTAGGTATGCATGCACTCTTGCTTAATTCAATGAGATTTGTAGTAATAGTGTTTGGACAGAATATCCTGTCTGCTTCTTGTACTATGGATAACCACTAAGAAGATAACAATGTACAATATATTAATCATTGAAACTGTCCTATTAATCAGTTTTGAAACTGTCTCATTGCTATTATTTCTCAATAAAATAAAATACAGAAATACAGGTTTGAGACTGAAAAAAGTCTGAGTATGGATAATCTTTAAGAGGTTATACTGAATTACAAAAATACAATGAATAGTTCTCTAAGATGTAGACTTAAAAGTATGCTAGCTTTCTCATTGATCTACTGTAATCCTAATTTTTTGTGTATGTGTTTGGTACAGGGTCTCATTATGCAGCTGTGACTCATAGTGATCCTCCTGTTTCCAGCCCCTCCAGTGCTAGCACTAAAGACGTGCACCACCACACCTGGTCTCTGTGGCCAACTTAGCATGCCCACGGCATGTGATGTATCCTAAATTTTTTATTAAACTACTACTAAAGGTAAATATATAACTCTTTTCCCAATAACACCATTCACAAACATTTTTGAAAAATAGAATTATAAAAAAGGCAAAATTGTGTTTTTCACGGAGATATACTCCACTGGAATCATCAACATTGGACAGTCATTAAAAACTATTAAGAGTCCTGAGATAATAAGGAATTCAGGCTTCCTTTACACAGTCTTCTGTTGTCCTTTCCTCCCAATCAGAGACTTGTGGATATGAGGGATGACACCACCTCGCAACCATAGCGAGTCCAGTGCTTCATCCCCACGAATGGCAAGTCGTAAGTGTCGAGGGGTGACACACTTTACTTTCAGGTGTTTGGATCCGTTTCCTACCAGTTCAAGCACCTCTGCCATGAGGTGCTTTGGGATGACTGCGCTGTACACGGTGGCCGTGGCGCCCACGTGCCCATGGCTTGTCATCCTGGACTTCAGGTGTCGATGGACGAGACCCACAGGAAACTACAGGTCGGTCCTCTGCTAGGGGGAAACTACCTTTGTCTTGGCCTTTCCGGACTCCTTCCTGGCCCTCCCTCCAGCCATTTCCAATTCCACTGCGGTGCAAGCATGCAGTCAGTGAACAGAGCAGTTCCACACGCAGCGAAGCGCGCCGCTACTCCTTCGCCGCACTGCAATTCAAACTGCACCTTCTGTTTCAATTCTAATTTGAACTCTATTTTTAAAAAAATTAAAAAGTTATGTTATTCCAATGCCCGAGGAATACAAATATTTCAAGCAGTGGGGTTGGAGCAGTACGCCAGTGTACTGCAGAGAGCTCAACTACCCCCTCTGCTATCCATGTACAATAGTGAAGATAGTGCTCATTTTATGGTGTCAGATCTCATTCTTATTCCCTTTTAATAATTTTTCATTTGAAATAATTTTAAAAGAATTACTCAGAAAAGTACAGAACATTCTCACATAACTTTTACCCATCTTCACTGATGTCACATCCCGCCAGTACAACCAATAAAATGAGAAACATCAACACAATTCTGCTGTTCGCTAAACTGAAGAAATTTTTTTCTGTGTTCTCTTTCAAAACCAATAACAATAAACTACACATTTTTTATTTATTTTTTTATTTTATTGTAGTACAAATACCAATGAGACAGTTTTAAGACACCGTAACAGGATGAATTCAACAAATTAATACATTGCAAACTGTTTTCATAATGTCTTAGTATCATACATGATATTATAATTACAGATATTATTATAGCAGATGTCTCTTACTAGTAAATTAAGAGAGTATAGCTGTTTATGTATCTTATTTTTTGTACCTGAATTATATCAAAGATTCAATAATTAATACTTTCTACCTTATTTTCCTAGTGGTTGTCCATAGTACTAGGAGCCCACATAATATCCTGTCCAACCACCATTAGTGCAAATGTTGCCTCTCATAGAATTATGTAGAAGTATGGCGTATCTATCCCAACTGTACTGTCCATACACACACATCATGATTCTGCCTTTCTATGCCCCTTCCTTTGTCTACACCTGTCAAAGATGGGCACTCCATTGTCATTCAACCAATTTAGGTGCCTGAACTCGATGACACAATCCAACACAGTCCAGCATTCCACAACAATAGTGAGTTATCTGAAGAAGTTGTTGACTGTAGCCACTTACAGCTCAACTTATTATTATGGCCCCACGGTGTATACCTCATTTCTATACTTTTCTGATGGATAAAACCTAGATAGAGCAAGACCCATATACCAAAACATGCAGTTTTTGTTTCTTATGAGGTCAGTGAAGTCCCCTCGGGGTTTATCTCATAATCCTGTACCTTATTCTGTAGATCCTTTGTCTGTGTCATCCTTGTGGATGAGTCATGGCCAATGCTTGACCAGTTTGCTCTCTGTGAGAGCCTGATTGTCCTCATTTTCACACTTACGTGCTCTTCTTATTCTACAGTCTAATTCAAAATCTCACGTTGCATTTAGCTAACACATCCTGCCTGATGTTTTGAAAGCTTTATCATCTTTCCTGACATTGAAACTTTTGTGCTATACTAAGTTACTATGGAATTTAGCCTGTTTGTGGAGCCTACCTCTGTAAGGCTTGGCTCAGGTTAACCCCATGATTGGAGTGAGTTTTGCATTATTTGAGGGAAGGGGAGTGAAAAACTGATGTACTTTTCTCAGGGCAACTTCCCCTGTGGGTGTATAGTGTCAATCTATCAGGAGCCATTGGTTAAGGTAGCTAACAGATTTCTGTGAACAGTAGCCTGTTTCTCCTTCAGATTTTAGCCACTAATCTTGGCCTCCTATATAGCCTATCTGAAGCAAGTCTTACTATAATATTATAGTAGTGAGTCTGTACTTAGCATCCTCTTTCTATAATAACTCCATGGAAGTATCTATCATCCCTTGTACACCATGGCATGTTTCTTCAGTTATTTATTTATATCAATATGGATAATTATTCTTTTTATAACTATCATGAGAGCAGATCAATTTTTAAAATCTGTTTTTTAAGGACCAATGAGATAGCTCAGCAGACTAAGCACTTATGTAGGCAAGAGCAGGGACTGGGATTCAATCCCCAGCACTGCATGCAGTGCCAGCCCCAATCCTGGGTGCACTGAGCCAGCCACTGAGATCGGGCATGGTGGCTTATGCCTGTAATCCCAGCACTAGGGAAGCTGAAAACAGGAGGATCACTACAAGTCCAATCTGCTTAGCAAGACCCTATATCAAATATATAGGAAAAAACTTTTTTAGAACAAAATTGAGCAGAAGGTTCCCACATAGTTATCCAACATATTCTGTCCTCCTACCACATATTTCCCTGATAACCTATTTTTATAGTATTGACTAATAAAATGTTTTCTTGTCTGCATGTACCACAGTTAGTTACCCAAGAAGGTCATCTTGGTTGCCACCAACTTCCCATAATTAGAACTAAATCTTCTATCAACATCTATGACCAAGTTTTGTGTGGACATTAGTTTTACAATACTTTTAGTAAATGTCAATGCATATAATTGCTGAATTGCTAGAATACAGCTTGGTAAGAGTATGCTTCGTTCCATATGAAAATGCCAAACTATCTTCCACAATGCCTTTCACAGTTTGTGTTCCCAGAAACAAATATATAACTGTTCCAGTTGCTCTACTTCTGGCCAGCATTTTGGTGATGTTGGAGTTCTGTATTTTTATTTATTTTTTATGAAGGATATGAGCAGAAAAGACTTATTTGGGGGAAAGAAAGAGAAGGACAGGAAGGGGGCCTGAGCAGATTTTCCCTCGGAGTTTTGTGTTTTAGAAATTTTGTGTGTGTAGCCCTCAGTTATTATTCCTTTAATTTTAACTTCTCTGATGATAAGTCATGTGGAACATGTTTTTATGTTCATTTGCAGTCAGTATCTTTTTATTGAAGTTTCTATTGAAGTCTTCAACAGATTTTTAATCAAGTTGTTAGTTTTCTTATTGTTAGTTTTAAGAATTATTTTATTTATTTATTTTTTTGTATCATGGTCCTCATCAGATAAGTCTTTTATAAATATCTTAATCAATGTCTTTTTTTTTTCTTTTTTTTTCTTTTTTTTTTTTTGGTGGAACTGGGGATTAAACCCAGGCCCTTGCATCTGCCAGGGAAGTGCTTATTCTACTGAGCCATCTCCCCAGCCCCAGTGTCTTCTCTTAACAGTGTACCTTGTGAGCAAATGTTTTAATTTTAATTTTAATGAAATTCAGATTATCAACTCCTTCTTTCATGGATCATGTCTTTGGTGTCATCTATAAAAATCCATTTCCAAGCCCAAAATCCTTTAGATTTTCCCATTATTTTGTAAGGCATTGTAAGGCATTACTAATTTTGCTTTTTACTGTTAAATCTATGATCCATTTTCAGTTCAGTTTTGTTAAAGGTATAAATTCTGTGTACAGCTTCATTTTCTTAGTAAACATTCATTTATTTCATGAAGATGCCCAGTTGTTCCTGAACCATTTGCTTAAATGATTTTCTTTTCTCTAGTTTCTTTGCTCTTTGCCTACAGGATAGTACATTGTGAATTTACATTTGTAAATTCCTTCTACAATTACTAATTAAAATTCTTCTATGAGGAGATAACCCTTGCCCACCCTTTTTACATTTTTCATTTATTTATATCAACAGAGTCACGGATATTTTATTTATTGGGTTAACTTAAGTAAAATTTACTGCATTTTATTTATGCCAGAGTTAAAAATGTCTGAACAAAAAAGACCTTGTGCAATACTTAAATCAAAAGTCTCTAATTCAGTGTAATCCAAGTCATGTAAAACTGTTCTTAAAAGTTCCTCGCAGAGCTCTTTCATAAATGATGTGCAACAATCTATCCAGACTTGTTTATGGATGTTCAATAAATGTTTGTCAAATATAGTAATTGCTGATCACCAAACACTTATTAAGCAGTCACAGCATAGTAAATGACTATGTGAAGTAAGACCATGCCCAGGCCAGCAAGCATCATGCAGCTTACATTTAGCAAGCTCTTATCCCATCATAAATACATGTGATCAAAGAATGCCAAGTTACTCTTGAGCACATTGTTAACATCATTATTCTATCACTATTTCAAGACATTCATTTTGACCCTTTGGTCAAGGTAACGTTTATAGGTTCCTCCATTGTAAAATGGCTATGTAAAGAGAGGCACTTTGGTATGAAAAATATATACTGTTCCTTCTTAAATTTTTATCCACAATTTTACCCAATAAGTCATTCTTCCAAATTTTTACTTAGTTGATTACAAAATCAAAACAGTTCAAAATACTTTGATCAGCTCATAGTATCGCTGGGGAGATAGTTCAGTAGAATAAGCATTTGCCTGGCAAGCGCAAGGGCCTGAGTTCAATCCCCAGTTCTGGAAAAAAAAAAAAAAAAAAAAAAAAAAAAAAAAAAAAAAAAAAAAAAAAAAAAAAAAAAAAAAAAAAAAAAAAAAAAAAAAAAAAAAAAAAAAAAAAAAAAAAAAAAAAAAAAGGTAGTAGTAAAGTTAGAATTTCCTACAGGAAAAATACATTATCCTGACAGAATATAGAGATATAAATAAAAATACGTAATTTCAATAAAGCTCAAAAATTTTCTCTATTCCTCTGGTGTTTTAGTAAAAAACAAGTAGAAAGCTTTTTCTTGAATCTATACAGATAATTACAAGTCAAATAACACAGGTATAAATTTTACACTTTGTTAGCATTGCAAAGATAAATTTTAATATCTGTTATAACATCTTTTCATGATATGAAGTATTTTTCTCGACTATTGCCCTTATTCTGTGAATAATTAAACTATATAAATTTCTCCATTTAATGCAATTTAAAAGAACTAATAAAAATCCTGAGTTCTGATTCTAGGCCAAAAGTTATTCCTGTACTTGAAGAGAAAAAAAATGGGAAAATTCCCCATTGACAATATCTAGGATTAGAGCATAATATATTTTGAAGCTTCTTGGAAACTCCAATCAATATTACAAATATATGTCAAACATAAGATGCTGATTAAAATCAATATTTGGGGAGGAAAATTCCTGTCAACTATTAATTTAATTTTTACAAGTGCCTAAATGCTTCACTCTTTTTATCACAACAGAAATGGAGAAAGTTTCCATCAGAAGACCAAAGTGCAGGTACATCATTTTTTCACAGGATTAAGATGTGCCATCTCTGAAAACTGTACCCCATTCAGTATGGTAGACACATTGTTTTGTGGAATCAATGTGGATAGAACTGAGAGTTTAGGGTTTTTGTTCATTTGCTTTAATTTTTTATTTATTTGTTTGGACAGCATGGACTTGTAGCGTTCCTCCTATCTAGCATCCCCAGCGCTAGGATTTCAGGCAAGCACTACCGCATCTGGATTCCATGGCTGGCTCAGCACGGTATTGACAATGCATGTGGTACCAGAGATCAAAGCCAGGTCCTTGCCTTGCCAGGCAGGTGCTTAGACTGTTGAGCTAATGCCCCAATCCTAAACTTTGGTTTTATTGGTTACAGAACAGCTGTGTTTACACTGCCATTAAGAGTCAATAAATAACAGAGGAAATGGTGAAATAGCAAGTGGGAAAAAATATACACATAACATGTAAAAATTAAGGTCAAGGTTATAACTTCATGCTTAGAATAGTCTTAGAGGGATAACCAAGAAGTCTGAAATATTTTCTTTGACTTTGATCCAATTCTTAGTAATCCAAGATATTTCTGATAAATATAAAGGTATCTGAATTCAGAGAATTAAAACTTTTTGCAAAGAACATCAACAGTAAGCATGACTACTCAATTTTTCCATTACCAAGGCCAAGTCTCTAGGTCTCTCTGCACCTAAATTCTTATATCCACATCTATAAAACTAACATTATGATGCCAAACTTCTTTGTAACATCATTGAAGTTTATCCAGTAAGAGATAGAGCATTTTAAAACAGTGAATGACATTCCTGTAATAAAGTCAATCATCACTATCTTTTCCTAAGACATGAGATGTATTCTTCAAGATTTTTCAAGGTAATTTGTCCTGAAAGCTTTCTACATCTACTGACCTGAGAGGAAGATATTGGATACAGTCCCTTGACACTACTTATAGCTTCATCCTCTTATAATTTAAATATTCTTCTCATATAACTGTCCTTAATAGGCTTGATCCATGATACCAGATCCACCTTCTTCTTCTATTCCTCTAAATAATTCTCTGGATTACAGCCAAATGGTGTTTTAAAAGCACTAGTGTAAAGATCCTTCAAGCTTTTGAAGACTTTGTTATAGTATGGAGGACAAGCACAAAACTGCTCTGTGGTCCACAAGATGTCATACAGCCTGACATCTACCTTTGCCACATGCTCTTCTAGAAATCCCCCTACTTGTCTTCATTCCACACCTCTACATCTCCCTCTTCTCAATCCAGGATCACAGTCCTTCACCTTGCTCCCTCCTGTCTTCTCTACCCCTGCTTGCCCTTTAGGGGTGAGGATCACTTTCTTAAACAGGTCTAATCCATTTCCCACAGTGCTGTTCTCATATTCTTGACAGTGTTCACTGTAGCTGCAATACACACTTTGATGTCTGATTATTCCATTTCCATCTGTCTCCCTCACTACACTGTAAACACTGGAATTCTTGACACACTAAAATCATGTTGTCACCAGGAATTACTCTCCAAAACATAGGAAGCTCTAAGTATGCTTCTGTTGAATGAATATTATTTGCTGAATTCATTATTTTCATAACAAGTGAAGATGGACAAGGGATGCTGGACAGTGAAGCTTCTCTTTTGAACAACCTCTGTTCATAGGAAAGATGTACAAAAGAGTATATCGGTAATGATTGCTATCCAAGGTCTTTCTTTCCATAAGCTGTTTTAAGAAAATCAACTTGTTTTTAAGCCTGGCATCTCCTTCGGGAATACCAGAAACCCTGGACTCAGCAAGGAATAGAAATGCAGTGATCAGCAGCAGCCAGTGCCAGAATGCATTAGTGAGCCTCACAGCACCCCGCAAAGAATGAAGAACAAGAGTCGAGCCTACCAGGAGGTCTAACTTAGTGTCCCTTGCTACCTTGACTGCTGGTTCCTCCTTTAATCCTCTTGTGGGAAGAATAAGATTCACTTTTTCTTCCCTAAGCAAAAGTGTTAATGTCTTCTGGGAAACTTACTCCTTTAAGGGCAAGATAAAGTGGTTAAAATCCTTATTAGAAGTATCCTGGGTGTTAGGTGTTTCTTGTTTTAATGAAAAATAGAACCTGCCTTGATACATTAGCATATCTTTAAAAATACAGTGACTGAGAAGAAGCAAACATTAGTGTGAGACCACTTTCCAGGAGGAAATGTTTGGGTTTCATGAATGACAAGGTGGCAAAGCAGCTTTTGGAAGCAGAATATGAACAAAGATAGAAATATGACAGTTAAAGCCCAAGACAGGTGAGAAAGAAGGCTGAAATTGAGTACAGAAAATATTCTTTTGGCCCTTGAAAAAGCTTGAGTCTCTGTTATTCTCTTTTATAATGTGGATTTCGTTCTTTCCTTATCTACTTCATCCTGGTTTTTTTTTTCCCAAGTTATTAAATTTATCAGTTTTTCATATCTTTTCTAGGATATTAGCTATTTGAGTATAGGATCTTATTTAAAGTGAGGATACCCACAGCAAAGTTAGACACAAAAGAGATAATTTCTTTAGTTAATAGATTCATATGAAATCATTGATAATTATTTATCTAATAATTCTTACTATGCCTGGAACTATTTTAAGCACTTTCTGCATGTGTTAAGTACTTTACTTTCTTATTACTGGAAGCTCAGCTCTGTGTCCTTTGTAATAGAAGGACAGGTGTCTGCTGCTGAAGGCCGTTCCTCCTTGTCATGGTTTAAAGGAATGCACGTGACATCAAATAAGGATTCACTTCAACCCTGACAGTCATAGTGAGCCAATCAGCCAAAACAAACTATCAGCATCTTCATGTGACAGCACATAAGGCATACAGCTCACTGTTACAAGAGTCGCTAGGAGGTCTACAACCATAACACCCTGAATGCACCTGATCTCATCTTGGAAGAGATACTAAGAGGGCGAGATCCATTTTCTAGAGTCCTAACTTTTGAGGACTAATAGAGTCCAAGACTCCACTCCTCACTGCCTTTACCTACAGCTTCCCCTGCAGCACTCCCCAAACTCTTGCAGTCAGTTTTATATCACTGAGAAGTTCCTTCTGGAGAAACTGATCCACCTGAGGAGATTGTCCTGGGAGTACCCTAGTGAGAGAGTTAGTTACTACTTGCCATGAAGCAAGATCCACAAATTGACAAACTGTGCCTCAAAACACATCTCAAAGTAATTTTTCCCCAAAATAAGCCCCCAGACACCACCAGGCAACTCACAGAAGACAGAAGATAGATCCTGAACAAACAGAAAACAGAAGTGCTGAGAAAACAAAAATAAGGTAGGGTATGAAAAGAAGCCCTAAAACATGTCAATTGATTTCATTTAGAAGGTAAGAACATATAATGCAATAATCTAGAGGAACATAAAACCTTCATAAAAGAATAGGATGCTATGCCACTTTTTTTTAATCAACAGAAAAGGATTTTTGAAAAGTAACAGATAATGTGGAAGCAAACATTTCAACAGTAAGCATTGAAAAATAAAATAGAAATTCGAAGTAAAGTACAATTAGGGAAATTTTATTTATTTGATCAGTTTAGAAAGTCATCCAGAATATAAATCAAGATAGCTCCCAAAATGAAGAGCAGAGAAAAAAATGTGAAATTAGCAGAAGCAAACAAGACTATTTTCCAGAACCAAAGTCACACACTTCTAGGTTTCGGGGGGCCATTGAAAAGTTCACACAAGGCTACATCAGATTAAATTTCATGAATAAGATGGACATCAGAATATTTTTTAAATCCTCAGATGTTTTACAGAGCATCAATACATAATATAAAATTATCACTCAGTGATGTATTGATGGAGGAAAAAAAATTGGTGCCAGACAGCACAATTGAACACAGGAGACAGTGGGAAGCATATTTGAAACTCAACGCACAATTCATTTCTAGCCTAGAAAATGAGCCTATCAAACTAGTGAATGTGAAAACAGAACAAAGATACCTGTGGATAGAAAAACAAACCAATAGAAGGACATACCACAAATCCTTTCCCAGGAGGCTGCTGAAGGATGTACTTCCTGCAATAAAAGGGGTAAATTAGAAAGTGCCAAAGCCAGAGAGCTGGAGAGCATCATAGGGACAGGGGTGAGCAAACTCCTGGGTCAGAAGCTTTGTCTCCAACCACAGAGCAGCGAGGGCAACAAAAGCACGTGGCAAAGGCTTCAGAAAGCTGATTGCCACAAACAATATGTAAATGATGAAATCCGGGTATGTTTTAAATTAAAAGAGGCTGTGGGAAAAAAAAAGTTGTGATAATAGAGGCAAGCGAGGCCTCAAACTCAGAACTTCACAACAAGCTTCTGTTGTCAAGCACAGCACTGCAGAAGGAAGGGCTCAGCAGCGCGAGGCAGGGGGATGTGACCCCAGCTCCTTAGCACAGCAGAGCTCGGTCTTCTTGCCCCTGGCTATAATCTAAGGCTTGCTTCATCATTGGAATAGAGGTCTCATGATGGAGACTAGTAAATGCTAAGCTAAATTTCAAAGGCATTTGAAAGGGCATTTGAAAGGCCCGCAGATACACTTTTTATATAGCCTCAGAAGTCTAGGTACAGACTCTTCCAGGCATACCATTTTCTGCAGTTTGAATGCTTTAACTACTTGTTGTCATTCAATGTGAATGGTAATGGGGTGGCTGATCCTTTCATCAATATAAATTCTAGAAAAAGCTAAAAGCTGTTTTGGAAAAGATCAAGTACTCAGAAGATAGGTAGGTGTGTGTGTGTGTGTGTGTGTGTGTGTGTGTGTGTGTGTGTGTGTGTGTTGGCAGCATGGCTACATAGTGCTGCTTTCTATGTATGGACTAGCAGAGGTTTCTTCCATAGCATGAAGTAAACAGAAATAAGTTAACATGTTACAGGTTGAAACCAGAATTATACAATTCAGAAATAAGAATACAGGAGAACAAAGCTTATCAACTTGAAAGTGGATGCTTCCAAACAGTAGGAACTGGGACTTTTTCAATGTAAGTACTGCTTTTTATACTTAAATTATATCTGGCCTTTACTTAGTAATGACTGCATGAAAAGTTTAATGAGTATGCAGAAGTAGCCCAGTCTAAAAAAGAGCTCTTTAGTCTGCACCAATCTCTCCGGGTGGCATTCTTTACCTTACTAAATTTATGACTTTCAGCTGCCACTTCACACCTTGCAGCCTCAAAAACTTAATTTAAACATGAAAAGCAAGTCCATTATTGGAGGGAAGCCATGAAGCCCACTCTATTTGTATTTTTGAAATGAGATACCTGAACGCAGGATGAGAGCCACCTGCACTGATAGAGACTATGTCCATGTCTGCATTAATGATATATTCTTTTTCTATAGTAAAACAACAAGGTTGAGTAAATAAGCATCATTGGTTTTCACAGAGAAACAACTGGTAAAGTCCTGAGGTCCATGTGGTCACCACAGAATCTCTCTCTGGAGAGAGACCTGCCTAGGAAACTGCTTAATTAGAAGGTTGCTTGGAAATAAACTGAAGAAATTCAGTAAGGGGAATGCTCAGTGGGCTTATTCTAAAATGCTCCGGATGATTTTGCAAGGCATGGCGGTCATTGCTGTCAGATATGCAGAATATTATTTTATTCTTAGAATCAGAAACTGATGCTCAGAAAATCAAACAGTTTGCCTAAAGTCATATAACTAGCTGGCACTGGAATGTAGATTTGCCTGAGATTTAATATTTCTGTGATGATGTACCATCCCAAGATAAACCAGAAAATGGGGAAATCCAAGAATCAACTCCATTTACTTAAGCACTTTTTTTTTCTTTTTGCTATGATTAGGAATTTTATGAACCCATCTCCTAAATACAGTGTTAATTTTTTAAGAAGCACAATTAATATTGGAAGGAGCATATTATATAAAGTTTGGGGCTGACAATTTTTTAGTTCTCATCTACGTATTTTTGCACAAGTTTGTTTATGAGATAGACACGAGTCTCTACCTATTTTTACATGTTATTTTTTTCTATCGGATGCAAACAGAAGTTTATGTTAATAACCAGACTTGGAAATTTGTGTTGCCAAATTAGGGGGATTTTGTCGGTATTTTTACTTCTGCAAACTTGATTATATAAAAACATGTCCTCAAAATCTAATGCATCTCTAATGAGTAATGCTGCAGTCATTTCAGAAAATGAAAATGGAAGTAATAACACATCATATTCGATTACCACCATTGCTCTACAGCCAGATTTTAATGAGCACAGTCCTTTAATCGGCCTGAGCATTTACAGACCTCAGGAGGGGTACCCCATGGCTGCAAGCTAGAAGCAGCAAAGAAAATGGCACTCACTTTGCAAGAACAGTGTGGAGCTTGGCTGCTCTCTGGGCAAGCTCATCAACTCTGCCATTTCCAAGGAGCACTGCCCAAGGAATGCACAGGGCTGGCCAAGTTTGCCACTAGATGTTAAGAAGCATGTATAAACCCATCCAAGTTTCTCCATTTCCTTGTTAAGAAATAGAAGAGAACTCAGTAAGCAACTACTACTCTATACCTCTATAAAAAAGTAACATCAACCATTTATATCTTTCTTGTAGAAATCCAACTGCATACCTTGAAAAGGTAGAAAAAGTATAGCAGAAAAGACAGAAAGATTACTATTATAGTAGTGCCAAAAATTCCACCTGTCACCCTTCTTGATAGGCTGACCATATGCACAATATGAGCAAGAGTGGGAGACTGAGTCTGATCATAGTTTATCTTTGTTCCTCCAAGCCACTCCTTGTGTAAGAATCATCTGCCCTAACCAAATTCCAGTACTCAGCTGCCAACGATGGCACATGCTCCCTATACAAAAGCCAACACATTCATCTGCTGCTCAACTGAAGAAAAAGTGACTTGTTCTAAAGCTGGGTACGAGGAGGGGACCTGGAAGAGCTGGTTCAGCAGCCAGATGCTGTAGTGACCTCCAACTTGGCACTCTCCTGCAGGGATTTCAGGAGGAACTTTCATGATAAATAGTTTTGCTTTCTCACTAACTTAAAAAATTAAAGCCCACTTAAGATATTACACAGCTATGCCAAGTTCCAAGCAGCTTCAATACAAAACAAATCATGAGGGCCAGACTCTAGTAATTAAGGAGGTCAGCAGGGCTTTGAAGATCTACAAGGACACAAGTGGTAGTGAAAGCATGGGCTTTTCTAACACATGGCTGGAACCCTGTGTGTTTGCTGTACAACCCACTTCAAAGGCTAGAATCTCCATGCAATCAGGAGTTAACTAGAAAGACAATTCTACAAAAGGATTCAGGTCTAATTCGGAAACACAGAGCTAAAAGTAACTTTTTATGCAAGTAGTTCTTTCTGATTATTTTAAGTATTCACTAGTCGCATAGTGGCAAAATCTAAGGGCTTTCACTATACTTGGCAGGGTTTCTTTGTAGTGGGCTACTGGGGCAACAGAGCAAGTTTAAGACTATGCATTTGCTTTCTATAGTTCCAGATGTCTAGTGTATTGTAGTAGCGCCCTCTCTTTTTTTCTGAGATGTAAATAAGTACTCATGGTCCTTGAGTCCTGGGAATTGCTCTAAACATTGGTAATTTCATACAAATACAAATCTATTAGAATGCAATATTAAGTATTTTATCCCCTAAAATTAAAAATGATTTTATTTTTAAAAGCTTACAGCTCACTATGTATCTATTAGGATAGAAAAACAGTAAAGGGCCCTATAGCATATATCATCAGAAGAGTTTCCGAAGCTTTCATGTATCAGTAGTGAGCACATATAGGCTGGGGAGATGGCTCAGTGGAATAAGCACTTCCCTGGCAAGTGCGAGTGCCTGAGTTCAATCCCAGGTTCCACCAAAAAAAAAAAAAAAAAAAAAAAGAATTAAGACACAGTAGTAAGCACACAAAAATGATACAGCCACTCTGTAAAAAGTTTGGTAATTTCTAAAAGAAAAATAAACTTGTTTGTATCATATGACCAAGGAATTCCACTTCTAAGAAGTTCCACTTCTAAAGCAAATGCAAATGTATACCCACACAAACACCTATGCATGAATGCTTACAGCAGCATTATTCAAAACTGCTCAAAACAGGGGCTGGGGAGATTTTTCAGTAGAATAAGTACTTACTTGCCTGGCAAGAGCAAAGGTCTGAGTTCAATCCCTGGCTCTGAAAAAAAACCTAGAAACAATCCAAATGTCCTTCAGTAGTTAGTTAAAATCTATGGTATGTCCATGTAGTAGAGTACTCCTCAGCAATAAGAAAGGATATGTGGGGGCCGGGGAGATGGCTCAGTAGAATAAACACTTCCCTGGCAAGCTCAAGGGCCTGAGTTCAACCCCCAGTTTCACAAAAAAAATAAAGGAAGGAAGGAAGGAAGGAAGGAAGGAAGGAAGGAAGGAAGGAAGGAAGGAAGGAAGGAAGAAAAAAAGAAAGAAAGAAAGAAAGAAAGAAAGAAAGAAAGAAAGAAAGAAAGAAAGAAAGAAAGAAAGAAAGAAAGAAAGGAAAGAAAAAAAGAAAGGATATATTAATGACACACCAATAGAAATGAGTCTCTAATCCTTACATAAAGGGGAAAATGAGAATCAAAAGATTAATACTATAACATTCTACTTATATGATCTTGAAAATGTGAAATATTAGATTCAGCAAACAAATTAGCAATTTCTAGAATTAGGGCTGAAGAGAAGAAGAACTTAACAACAGGGGGCAGCTCTGGGACTTTTTTGGTGTGGGAACGTCATTCTGTTACCTGATTATTTGGCTGCTTAGGTGACTATGTATTTGCCGAAAGTTACATAAAGGCGCACCACAAGGGGGATAAATTAAAAACAAAATGGAAAGGATTTATAGTTGTACCTGAATTAAGGTGAAAAGACAGGGTGGTTATGAGCCAGAGATGAGCAGGCTGAGGAAATTTGGTGGCAGATTAGGGCCAAAGGAAAATCCGTCAGGAGCAGATTCTCCGTGATGGTCTACGTCCTGTGGAGGCCACGATGTCTCTGAAAAATGGAAACATTTCTGTGCTTCAGAATCAGCTCCACTTCATTAAAGCAGTGATTTTAGAATTCTTCATTCATTTCTGTCTCTGGAGCACAGGCATAAAAATCATTTTCTATAGAACAAGTGTGTGGGGACAGTGAGCAAAACAAAATCTATGTGGAATAGATTTTAATGATGTTTGTGTCTTCCCTAGCATCCCATATAATCTCTACATATAAAAAAAGTTAATAAAATAGCATGCAAACACAATATAAAGTAGGTAAAGTAATTAATATATAAAGTCCTCCTTCCCTTTGGCTTCTATGCAATTTGCAGGAGGTCAGCCAAGGTACCCATTAAGAATGTAGAAGAAGGAAGTGGCTTTAGATGGGAGCAGGGTCTGAGAGCTCAGCACAACTTCACCTGACTAATGTTGGCTGGTTACTCACATGGCAGAAACACTAAGCTCAAAAGGCAATTTAGACATCATTCCTCCTCTCACTTTTTGGAAGAGGGCAGTTGAATCCCAGAAATATGCAATGACTTGCCCAAAGTCAGTTATTCAATTCTAAACTCTTCTTCTAGGTCCTTTTTTCTAACAAAAGTATAATCTGCTATTATTTCTCAAAAAGAGAAAATATAGCTCTAAGGACACAGTTTACAATATAAAGGGGGCACAAAATATACATTTGGATATTTTATTAAATACATAAAATGCAATCTTTTCTAAACAGTGTCCCACTAGTAATAACCATAATTTTCAGAACTCAGTCAGGTGGAAAAATATCTATAGTTAGTTCAGGCATGGTCTCTCTCACCTCTAATAATTAGAAAGTTACATCCTTCTCAATGAAACCAAAGGCACAGACACTATGGCATATTTGCATATGGCAATATATATTACAGGTTCTTCATTTAGTAGGTTGTTGGTTGATTTGATTCTAAGGTTTCTCTTTTATCTCAATCTGTTCAATTAACTGAGGAACCAGATCTCAGTTCTAGTAATGCATGTATTTACTCTTTACTGCCTTTAGAAAGAGAATGCAAACAAGGATCCAACAGATGAGGTAAAGGACTAAGAAGAGAGAGACTGCTCTGTTCCAAGTATGGATGCTGGGGTAAGGACCCTGTTTCCTTCATCTTACCATTCTTCCAAGTCAGTTTAGCTATTGCAAAAGACAGAGGTGGGGGTGGAGAAGAAGGGGGGAAAGGAAAGGGAGTGGGGGAGAGAGAGGAAAAGGACAAGGGGAGAGAGACAGAGGGAGAGAGACAGAGACTGCATTCAAATAAGAACTGATAATGGATTTCTTCTTCACTCGGTTGAGTACGGAAAACTATAATTCTCAGTTATAGGATGTTATTTAGAAAGGTTTTCAATTCATAATTTTGGCTTGTTGACCAAAGGAGTGCATTGATGATCAATATAAATACTTCCTATTTGTGATCTTTTATATATGCTCCTTGGTCTCTGGAAACCTGAAGGAATAAAGCTTGATGAGAAGACTAGTCACATAATGGTAAAATAATAGCATTATCTGAGCTAGGAGATAGCTTAGCAGCTTAAGCACCTCTGCCTGGCAGGCACAAGTTTCTGAGTTCAATCCCTGGTAATGCAAAAATTAAATAAGTAAATAAATATAAAATAAATAAATAAGAATAGCATTACCTTTCCAGAATTACCTAGTGGCCAGCCTTGTTTGAACAAAGGATAGTCTAAGCTGTTTGATACTTGTAAAAAAAAGTCAGAAACAAATGTCTTTCGAATCTCTTTTATTTCCACCTTCATCTCAACTCCACATGAACACGAACTACTGCTCAAACGCCACTGAATAAAACTATAATTTAAACCAATATGATGTTGATGAAATTCATCACCCAGAGTGGACTTCACGGTAGGAGGGGAAAGGTGAAACTCAAGGCAGAGATGCTGCTGAAGTGTTTGTCTTGACTCTCTCCCGATAGCAGAGTGCAAGCTCCACAACAGAGAGTCCTTGTCGGTCTCATTTATGCCATTGCCCCTAGGATCTAACGCTGAGTCCTACAACAAAATTAATTAATTGATCAATTACTATGATAGAGATCTTCTTCAAGAAAATTGCTCAGATGTTTTTCAGACCTCTATAAAAAATAATGCAAAGCATTTTTAAACAGGTAAACTAATAATATACAAATGAAAGGTCTTGTTTGGTATATTCTTTCATGTTAAGCATATTCACCTTAGGGATATACTGTCTGCACCCCGTGTTCTATAAAACACTAACAACAGTTGTCTCTGCCAGTAATTTTAACACTCATTACATCACTTCAGGTATTAGTAATTCTTAATAAGAAATCTCATGACATTTTGACAGAAGGCTACACATAAATATGAGTGAATTATAATGAAAACAAACTTGAATTAATATCAAAAGCAAAGACGATCTTTTTCTCAAAGGGCAAGAAGGGAATTCATACCAGTTTATCATTTAATACTTTGGCAAAGAGTTTTGCTGAAAGATTTTTAATGTTCTTTTCAATATTCAATCATACAACTGTCTGAAGAGGATGTTGTGATTTGGGTAATAATTTTCTCAAACACATTTACATCTCTAATTTCTTTCTGAGTCGAGTCAATCAACATGCCATTTGGGATGCACCTGGAGGCAACTTGTTTGAGGGTTTTTTTTTTTTTTTCTCTCTAATTCTTATTCTGGAAAGTGAGAGCTACTCAGCCATCATTTGCACTTGAACCTCCTGTAAATACCTCCCAAGTCCCTTAGCTCTATAAAGGGAGAACAAAAGAAACAGCCAGTTTCAGTCAGTGCTTTGTGATTTCTGCATTCTATAGGCAAGAGACTAGAACTGAGACACACTCTTTGGGGTCACTCTCCGGAATGCAGAGGAGAAAGTAGTTTTACTTGTCCCTCTGCCTTCCCTTTCTTTTTTTGCAAGTTGCCTTGGTAACTATGTGTGCACATGGTACTATCTCATGGGGTACTCTCTTTTCGTTTTTCTTTTTACTTAAGTGGCAAGTAAAAAGAGGGGTAAGCATATATTCCGTAATAATTTATTAGGTAGTTAGCCCCCAATCCTGCTTTTTGATTACATCTCCTCTCTCTTCCTTTATACTTTGTGTTTCTAGACATTCTACCCAACACTCCAAACAAGTATCTACATTCAAAGACTAAATGCAGCTCAGTCTAGACATAAAAGTTCTATAAGGAACATAAGGATGCTATGTGGAAAAGGGAGCAGAAATGAAAACAAAAATACAGCACATCTCAGTCTGTTTTCTGTTGTAAATAATACAACTCCAGGGATTGGGCAAGTTTTATGAAAAAGAGGGTTTGTTTTTAGCTCAAGGTCTGAGGAGTCAAGAGACATTCGGTGCCTCTTGTAGCAGGATCCCAAGGAAGTATATGAGAATGCATTCTTATTCTCTTTGGTCTCTCTCTATTCTTGAAAAGCCACCAGTATGGGGGGGGGGGGTGGACACGTGGTGCCCTTATCTGGTCATAACCACTTTCCAGGGCCACACCTTTGTATCATAGTAGATTCAATTTTTACCCTCTTGACCCTTTACAATAAGATGCAAACTCCAACCTGAGTTTTTTTGAGAGGACAAACCTAGCTTAATCTGCTATTTTACTCTTCATCATTTGTTGATTCACTCAAAAATTTCTACAGTACAACCTCCACCACCTTTCCATGTCACTCTAGTCATAGATTTTGAAATCTAGGTATTCTAGAGCAATTTTCCTTCTGAGATTTTCTTTTTCTTTTTCTTTTTTTTTTTTTTTTTTTTTTTTTTTTTTTTTTTTTTTTTTTTTTTTTTTTTTTTTTTTTTTTTTTTTTTTTTTTTTTTTTTTTTTTTTTTTTTTTTTTTTTTTTTTTTTTTTTTTTTTTTTTTTTTTTTTTTTTTT